>JAAGKR010008316.1:9898-31910 GCA_011419295.1 Clarias macrocephalus
TATTGTATACTCGAGTTTTTGTGATTGCTAAGAAACATGCCACTGCTATCAGAGAGCTTAATAATCACACACGACCTAAAACACAGAAAATCACCTCACACTCAATGAAATCTGAGAGAAAAGCAGCTAAAGTCCTCTGCATTTTAGTGTCTGTGTTTCTGGTGTGTTTACTTCCATCTTTTATTTACAGTTTATTAGGCAGTGTTATTGAACTACAAGCAGAAACTATCCATAAACTTCTGATCTTGATTTATATTAATTCCACCATTAATCCCTTCATTTATGCTCTATTTTACCCGTGGTTTAGGAAGTGCATCAAATTAATTATAACGTTGAAAATATTCCAAACAGACTCTGCATTAATCAATATTCTTTCATGAAAAGGTTTTTTTTACACTTCTAATGAAAGATAAATTAAATATTAATACAAAATTGTATATAACAAACTTTTTTCACACTACTAATGATGTGCCCAAATATTGATATAAAAATGTATATAATTAGAACTTTTGTGACAAACAAACTGTTGTAGTATATTATAGAATATTTACTGTATCTGTCAGTCTATCTATATATTTATTTACACAGTATATACAGTATATATAGCAGTGGCCAAGAGTTTTACACAAGTAACAAACATAAATTTTCACAAAGTCTGATGGTTCAGTGTTTTTAAATCTTTTTGTCAGATGTTACTATGGTATAGTGAAATATAATTTGAAGCATTTCATATGTATTAAAGGCTTCTATTAACAATTACATTATGTTTATGCAAAGAGTCAATATTTGCACTGTTAACCCTTCTTTTTCACGACTTCTACAATTCGCCCCAACACACATTATTGGTCTCATGATGCTTTATTGTTGGCAGGATGCCTTACTGTTTACTATTACTATTTACTGTAAAAGTTATTTACAGACCGAATGGTAAACCAAATGAAAATTAACATTTGTTTCATTCTCAAAAAATTAGGCAATGGCTATACACGATGAACCCATACACACAGTGATCCAAAAGGTCTAAAAGTCCAGGATTATTATTATTAGTAGTAATAGTAATAGTAGTAGAAGTCGTAGTCCATGAATCTTATTCCTTCTATTAATGCATGTTTTCAGAGAACACTCTGATGAATTAGTTTTTACAGCACCCAGGAGAAAAAATAAATAAATTGTGCCCTCAAATTTATGAACTTTGCCCACAGAATAATAACCCATGCACTCAGATTTTGTAATCTGTACCCACAAATTTGTAATCCATGTGCACACTTTTGCAATCTGTAGCAGGTTCAACCAGGCCACCTGTTTGATTCATGCCAGAGGAACCCCTACTTCAGGGTTCTGCTCTGGGAACATGGGTTAAGGATAGCTAAACTGATACTTGAATAGTTACATGCTCAGAATAAATGCTGGGCCCAGGATGAGGGGTTGCAGGATGTTAGAAGGGAGCGGACTCTGAGTGAAACCCTGACGATATGATGGCAGAGTGGCTTGTGAATTGGGGACACTAGGTTGGTAGGGAAACCATGCTGTACTACCATCTTTTAGGTCTCTTTGTCTGTTGGGAGTTTCAGGAGGGAAATGAATTTGCTTACCTTTGAGAATTGATGCATTATATTGATGCATTATCACTAGTAAGCCTTTATTCCCCTTGGAGGCTGGCTGGCTGGTCATGAAGTCTAGTGAGAGGTCGGACCATGGAAGGGTCAATATGGGCAAAGGGTGTAGCAAACCGGAGAGGTGCGGCTCCTTATTCTGTCCGTTCATAAAGCATGGCCCCCATAGCCCCAGTCTTTTTGTCCATACCAGGCCACTATAACCACCAGTGCAGAAACATCAGGGTTCTTACCATGCCCAGGTGGGGTGGAAATGGGAATGCATGCTCCCAGAACAGATCATGTTGTTGAACCACTCACAGCATGTACACCTTGCCTGTCAGTCCAACCCCTGGGTCTAGTTTTCACTGCTGTGCCCTTTGGGTCTCCTGTTCAATGGTCCATTAAACTGTGGCTATTATGCAAGGTGCCAGTATAATGTGCTCTTTGCCTAGGTTTTGGGAAGGCAAATTCGACTGTCATGACACAGCGTCAAGTTTAACTGCGGTGTTAGGCACCGTGAGCCACCGCGATAGCCTGCTGACGTTCCGCGAAGTTCTGCAAGGTCCGCAAGCATCCGCGAGGACTGCTAAAAAATATATATATATATATATATTTTTGCGCAGAAAGATGGAAACGTATTCACAGTGGCACAACTCAGCGTAGGAGAGATAGGGGTACTAGGGGTACGACGGCATCGTCGATGATGCCAATTATTATTATTATTTTTTATTTTGCCTGTGTTTTTGTGAATAAAATTATATAGATACAAAAGAATTATGTACACAGTAGACGGTTTTCTTTTCAAAAAGTTTATTGCCAAATAAATGTTTGTTATTAAATGAATGTTAAAAAAATAAAAAATAAAAAAAACAGATGTATGTCAGATTCTCATCTCCACACACATTGGAGACCTGCCCCCATGCTTAGCGCTCTATTTACATGCAAACTTTATGTAAACCACTCTATTCAGATGTGAGTAAATGCTAATTGCTGTGTTGTTTCGGGGGGGGGGGGGTGGGGGTGATGTGGTGATGCATTCTGGTGTCCAACAGAACAGGAAGGGCTTGAATGAAAAAACAAAAATGTTTTTTTTTTTTTTTCCCACACGAATATTCTTATACGCAGATAAGAATCTTTCCCATAGAAAATTACTCATGGCATGAATCCATAAGAAGTGATTCAGTTTCAGATAATTACTTGATGCTGGAGACAGACAGCAAAAAAGCATGGCTAGAATGAATAAAGCTGCTCACATCACATGTGCTTTTACTTTTAAACAAAAGGCAGTGTTTATTCAGCAAGTATATATTTGTTGTTTCTGAGGTACTGATTTTACATTTTATCTACTTTTCAAAACTTGCCTCTCTATGGGATCTATGCTTGCATCAGCTCATATCAGCAGCGTTTTAACCCTGTAGGACCCAAATATAGAAAAAAAAAAGCAAAAATTTTTTGACCTTTCAGATATTGTTTTAGGAGGCCTCTGATGTAGGAATTAAAGATTTTTTTTTTTTTTTACATTTTTTACATTTTAGTAAGTTTTTAGGGAAATGTTGTAATATTTTCTGGGCCTAGTTGTGAGCAGAATTTCTGTATTTGTTCTCACTTTGTCTGAACAGGTATACAGAACATTTAAGCATTTATTTGCAGGGTTGTTCACTTACTTAGCCCCATAGCAGTATATATCATAAGTAATAATTACACAACAATCATTTTTTTTTGAATATGCATTTATTAATAAAAATATTTGGAAAAAAAAATTGTCACATTCAGTGTGGTTTGAATTAAGTCACTGTTTACTTGCAGTGATAGTGCCTAAGACTGTTCTTTTCATCTTAGAAGCACAGGCGAACATTGTACTTGCTGCACAGTGTGTTCGTGTATCCATTATTGCAGTACCTGCAGCGTCCTCTCTTCGTCTTTACTGGGAAATGTGCAACCATGTCTTTGCGTACATCTAGTGGGGGGTGATCTGATGACCTCTTGGCTGGGGGACTCACATCTGATGAGGATGGTCTCTTCCGAGGATCCAAAGGGCTCCCTGATGATGGTTGCCCTCTCTTGGGTGATGTGTTGTGTGTGTTCACCAGGATGAGAGAGGATGCAAGTTGTGTCTGAAACTGTCTCCTGTTCCTTAGTCATCTTCAGAGCTTTACAGTTCCGCTTGTAAAGGAGCCAGCCGTTAATTACAGCAAGGATGATGGTGTGCCAGAAGATGTAAATGTACCAGCGGTGAGATTTCATGGGGAACTTGTACTTGGCAGCAAATGAGTCCAACAAATCCAGACGCCCCATGTGTTTGTTGTAGGTTCCAACAATGTAAGGCCTCTCAAAATCAATGATGGTTTTAGTGGCTTTGTCCGAGCGCTGAATTTTCTACATAGGTTCTGGTCCAGCAAAGGATGACAAGTGTGACTGCTCTGTTGTCAAACCATTTGACAGCACAGATGTTGTAGTTCCCCTCCACTCGGACATCAAAGCTTCCTCTTCCCTTTTTCTTCAAGCTCTTCTCATCTTCAAGGTTGCAGTTGGGTAGACGTACCTGCCTCGCTGTTCCCACATAATGGATTCCACACTCAAGGAGCTTGACTACCAGTGGGACACAGGTGAAGTAGTTGTCTGCGTAGATCTTGTAGTTTTGAACCTCTGGAAGTGTGGAGGCAAGCTTCATCACAACATCATCTGACAGTCCAAGTTCAGATTTCGCTTGTCGTATTCCATCTACACTCCCTTGGTACACATCAAAATCACAGAGCATGCCAGAGATTCCAGTTCTCACCCACAGTTTGAACCCCCATGGGTGTGGCTTGCATATATTGGTTGATGTTACTGAATCTTCCCTTGAAAGGAATCATCATTTCATCCACAGAGTTGTGCTCTTCAGGTACCACCTGCAGACATCTCTCCCTAAATTAATTTAGCCATGGTTCCAGAGTTTGTCCTTCTTTTCCATCTCTGACACATTTAAGTTGTTTATAAAGTGTATTGAAGTCAACAGAGATTGGAATCTGTTGCGGGACGTCACATCAGAAACAGGGGTGTACCGTGTGTCTGTCTCCCAACATAGCACAAGTCCCTTAATGGCTGTTAATGGCTGAAAAGTGGTTGTGAATAAGCCTTTTAGTGAATATAAAATGTTCATGTGAAGAAACACATGAACTATAACACACAGAAAGAGTTTTTCTTTAAATAATCCCACAGACAAGAAACACAGATTTAAACTTGCTAAATAAGCACTGCCTTTGCAATGCTGCGCAAAACGTCGCTTTATTTCAGTCATAATATAGTTTATTCACCTCAGTCAGGTGATGTGGGCGCTCACCTGAACCGAGGTAGCTCATTAGTTACATTATAAAGGTTCCTGAGTTGAGTTAATTCTTGTCTTGCATCTGTTTGATTTGGTTTGCTGTTCATTTTGGTTTGCTGTCAAGTTAAGTTTTTGTTTCTCAAAAGAAGCCCTGTTTTTGTGTGAGGAATTTGAGAGTATGGGCGTGAACAGCTGGACAATAGGAGTTCTAGTGAAACCTGATGTCACCTGATCCAGGTGTCAATAGGTCTTACATATTCAGTCGTAGATTATTCAGTGAAAAAAATAGGCACATCAGTCACTTTAACCCAAATTGAATGTCTTTCTGAGTGTTATAAATTAGTTGTTTCGCTATGAACACACACCCAACACTTTCATGAACTCAATTCTGTGTTCAAAACGGTCTGCCAGGTTTGTTTATTCTCCCTTTTCTCTGGTTTTCTGATAAAATTTGAAATTGTAATTTTCTCATTCACTCATCATTGATACCGCTTAATACTGTATTCAGGGTCACAGGGGGCCTGGAGCCTATCCCAGGAGACTTGGGGCACAAGGCGGGGTACACCCTGGACAGGGGGCTAATAGATCACAGGAAATTGTAATTTTGTGCGTGCAATTTGATATATGTTTAAAGGTTGAACATTTAAAGATTTTAAATTTACAATTAAATTTAAATTAAAGAAGAGTGTTGAATCACTTCAGGCCTTTACATGGGCCTTAGATCCCTAAGGGATAAAGATGAGGGCATCTATTTTCTTCATGAAGAAGAAACCGGCCGTGGCCATAGACCTAGAGGGGTGGAAGAACCCTGATGTATGCACTTCCTTAACCCTTGTGTGGTGTTCATATTTTTGTTACTCAGCCAAAAAGTTCAAAGGGCCGTTGCAGGGGCTAGCTTCTAATACTTCTGCTTTGAGAAAACTCCTCCGAGGTCCCAGTAAACCTGAGAAACATTTGACAGGTTTGCTGCATTAGACGGTGCTGGTGAAGGGCGTTAAATCATCTTCAGGCAGCTCTGAGAGCACAGTAATCCCCAGATTAAAAACACTTTTGTCACACCTACAGCACTCCTGCACCACTCCAACTTACCTCTCTGCCACTCCAGACTTCCACATACAATACCACAGCTTCTCTCACGACACTCGGTCATATGCTTTCTCTAAATTTACAAAGAGACAATGCAACTCCCTATTACCTTGTCTGTACTTCTCAGCATCAGCATCATTAAAGCAAATACCGCATCTGTTGTACGCTTTCTAGCCACGAAACCATGATCACAAACGCTTACCTCTGCTCTTAACTTAGCTTCCACTACTTTTTCTCACTGCTCCATTTCCCGCTGCTCATCAGCTTTGTTCCTCTGTAGTTGCCTCAGCTCTGCACATCCCCCTTGTTCTTAAAGATCAGCACCAATACACTTCTCCTCCATCCCTCTGGGATCCTCTCACTCACCAAAATCTTGTTAAACAGACTAGTCAGAAACTCTACTGCCACCCTAAGCATTTCCACACCTCCACAGGTATGTCATCAAGACCAACTATCTTCTCAATCATCATCCTCTTCAACACCCTCCTCACCTCATTTTTACTGATTTTAGGTACATCCTGCTCATACATTTTTTTTGGTAAACAGAAAAAAAAACTGGATCTGTAGAAGGAAATCAATATGACCAAAATCAGTTATCAACAAAGCAAATCTGAGTCAAGGACAATACATGAGACCATGGAATCACACAAACCTTGAAACAGTTCAGCAATTGGGCTTCTGACACCATGACTGCATTGCAGGGTATTGGGACAGGGTGATGGGCTTGGCCTGGTGGTTATGGTCTAAAATGAGTCCAAGACAGAAACTTGGCTCAGGAAAGGAGAGGCTAACAATATGTCCTTGAAACCCGGTGGCAGAGCAACCATGAAGGAGTCGTCAAGCTTGGGTGGTACAGCAGGCATGAAGACCTTGAACCCAGTTTACAGGATGAAAATTAGGTTCTTAGATTGGGAGTGAGCATGATGTCCCACAGCAAAGTTGTGAAAGCAGTCCATGGCTCTCAAATCTAGCAGGTGAAACTGCAGTACATCCTTGGCACCAGGAGATGCTGCTGAGCTAGCTAGAGAGGCTGCATTATCTGGCTGAGACAGGGCTGACCATGGTTCACAGCTGAGACACATCATAGCTCAGGCAAAGCAGGCCAAATCTCAGCACCTACAGAACTGACCAAAATTAGTAGGTGTTAGCAGAGTTCTAAGGAGGCACATCAAGATTTTCATGATTATTAGAACATAGCACAGTGGTCTCAGGACACAGAACAGAGCTAACATATCTATCAGCAAACAAAGTAGAACTCACACACAGGACACAGGACAGAGCTATCAGGAAGATAGTACTTGTTGGCGGCAGAGTCTGATTGCCTTAAGTGTGTTATAGTCACAACCATCCCAACATATTATAAAGGTGGTTTCTCTGCTTTGCTTTATGTTGGTCTCACATTCTGTCACAAATAAGGTTTTTACACACATGGCTTAAGTGCAGAGGATGACATTAATTAATTAACAGTGCTGTCAGAAAAACCGAAGCTTAACATGCTCACAACTGTAAAGATGACTGTTGACTTTAGGACTCAACTCTACTCTCCCTCACAATATCCACTATCCATGTGTCATCCATGTAGAATGTCGAGAAGTGTCTCGGAACTACGGTTTCCCATGACCTGAAATGGGAATCCATCTTCAACTCCATGCTCAAAAATAAAACAACAGAGGATGTATGGTCTGCCGCAGGAGCTGTTGATACAGTTCTAAACTGCAGTCACTGAGGCCGTCCGGTGCACATCCTTCACAGAGCAGCCACAAAACAGGACAGGAACAGACTGCAGCAAATAGTAAAAATTGCAGAAGAAAGTGGTGCTCCCCTGCCCGCTATCCATGAACCAGAAAATGAGCAGAAATTACTAAAGACCTCTCACACCTGGACACAACCTTTTTCACCTCTTACCTTCTGGCAGGTGCTACAGAACCACATGCACCAAAACTCCCAGGCACAAGTGTTAGCTGTGTTTTTATATATGATTTGATACAATAGTTCAATCTGCTTGGTACAAAGCCATGGCAGAACAAGCACACACACAAAAAGCGTCATGATTTATTTGTAAACAGAAGAGAACTTTTAAGCCTATGTACTGTACACTTCACTTCAACTTATTCAGTTTATGATGTTTTTTTTTTCTTACATATATCATTTGCTTAAAATAACCATGGACAATTACCTTTTACCTTTCTGCTCGTCATCATCTCTGTTTGTCACTTTAAGCAGTTACATACACCGACCAACATGCTGGTGCTCTCTCTGGCGGCGTCAGATTTCCTCATCAGTGCTTTAGTGATGCTTCCAGTGTTAATCTGGACAATTGAGTCATGCTGGACTTTTGGAAGGAGTTTCTGCATCTTCTTCTCTTTGGTTAGTGGTTTCCTCATGAACCTTTCCATCTATAATATCACTCTGATTGCTGTAGATCGGTATTTGGCTCTTTCAAACCCATTTCTCTACAAAAACAAAATCTCTACGAGGACTACATGCACTGTAGTTTATACAAACTGGTGTGTGTGTCTGACATATATTACAGCAGTCTGTTATTTTAATGGGAGCTTCACAAACTCTGTAATGTGTCCTGGACAGTGTTTTCTCGCTGTGAATCATATTTGGTCTGTAATAAATCTTGTATATTCATTTATTTTTCCATTTTCTGTTATAATCATATTTTACACTCTGGTTTTTGTGATTGCTAAGAAACATGCTACTGCTATCAGAGAGCTTAATAATCACACACGGGATAAAACACAGAAAATCACCTCACACTCAATGAAATCTGAAAGAAAAGCAGCTAAAGTCCTCGGCATTTTAGTGTCTGTGTTTCTTGTGTGTTTACTTCCATTTTTTATTTACGGTTTATTAGGTGATATTATTAAACTACATTTGGAAACAATTAATAAAATCACCATTGTTTTTAATCTTAACTCCACCATTAATCCATTTATTTATGCTCTGTTTTACTCATGGTTTAGAAGGTGTATTAAATTAATTATAACTCTACAGGTATTCCAGACTGACTCCGCATTAATCAATGTTCTTTCATAATGAGATTTTATTTCACTTCTTGTGGTGATATGCCCAAATGCTGAATATTATGTACAATTTAAACATATGTTAAATAAATAAATGTGTTTTAAAAAATAATTAAATAATAAATCACATATCATACCCCATATTAGGCCGTGCAATGTCATAAATGCATTATGTATATACTGTATGTATAATAGTTAAATAGACACAGATTATTAGGGAAAACATCACTGATGCTGCCAAAATATGCCTGTAAAAAATGTCAAATCTAAACTGTCACTATAGTGTCACACTATACACTGCATTTAAGGTTACAAACTTTCATATTACTGAAATGTGTATGTGACCTTATATTCCACTGTAAAGTTCTAAGAAATTAAATTAGCACACTTCTGTGAAAACAGTTGTGTTGAGATGTCTTACATTTTACTTTACAAAATATCTGATAAATTGCCTGTAGGCTGTAGGTGTTAGGAACCTCCACTAGAGGTCACTGTCTGTTTTTGTGTGTTCGTAGTTTTTGTTGGTTGACTCAGTTTCCCAGAAGGCACCTCGGTCAGGTGATGTGTGCTCACCTGAACCGTGGTAGCTCATTAGACATAGGGCTTAAATAGCAGTTTGTTTTGGGAAACTGGGTCGAGTATTATCCTTGTCCTTGTCAAATGGGCAGTCGTTTCGTTTCGTTTCGTTTCGTTTCGTTTCGTTTCTTTAAGTTTCTTTAAGTTTCTTTAAGTTTATATTTTGGTTTGTTTTGTAACCTGTGTTTTTAAGAGGGCTCTGTTTTTGGCTTGCTTTATGTTCTCTTTGTGTGGATGGATCCATGGAGCTGTCCTGTTCAGTGTTTAGTTAGGCTGTGTATCATCCTGTGTAAGTACTGTTCTGTGTGTCCCTAGTGTCTGTCTTCTGGTTTAATCCTTTGTGTGTAGCTTCCCTTTCTGTTTAGATTTGTGTAGCCACATGAGGGCTTAGCTGTTAGCAGGGTTAGCCGCTAGTAGGCCTTGACTGCTAGTAGGGTTAGCCTCCAGTAGGCTAGCATCTAGTGGGATTGACTGCTAGTGGATCCAAGATGGCGGCGTGGCAGTAGCACGCAGCGGCCACTCCGGAACCAAAATGGCGCTACTTTACGTCGTGTTGTAGCGCGTTTATTTTACATAGTTTATGGACATCGGTGCAAACGGTGTTCGTACTTACCACTACCAGACACTTTTGCAACTCAATAACAGACTGTGTAACAGTTTTTACCCGCAAGCCATCCGTCTCCCCAACACAGAGACTGGACTCAGACGAACTAAATAACAAATGGACTGAAACTGATAAACACACATGCACAATCACACTGATGTACCTCCATCTCAATCTGCTCATACCTGGCTACCTGTGCTGCTCTTCGCAATTTTTGCACAATATTTATTTCACTGCTATTTGCATGATATTCTTGTCAAATGTAAACCGTTTACTGCTGCTCTTCCCACTACAGTACCCCAATTCATACTGTAATGTGTTACATGGTTGTGTCTGTCATGTACCTCTTTGTTTGCACATTTGCATGTACACTGTGTATTTTTGTATAGAAATGTTAGTTCTTTTAGCTTACCTTTAAATTTACAACTTTTTTTTTTTTTTTTTACATTTTTATGTTATTGCATCTAGGTAGCACCTTGGTCTACAAACTGTGTACTAACTGTATATGGTTGGAATGACAATAAAAGCCGACTTGACTTGACTAGTGGTTCTGGTTGCTAGTAGGTTAGCCGCTAGTTTGGTATAGCCTCATGTGTGCCCTGCCTCTTGTGTTCCGGTCCCCTCGTAGGTCAGTACTAACCCGGTTAGGCAAGAACTCCCTTAGATACTAACCTGGTTAGGTCATCATTCCATGTAGCTACTAACCACTAACCCGTCCTGTCTCTGGTCTCTTGTCTGTGTGTCGCTGGTCCCTTGTCTCTTGTCTGTGTGTCGCTGGTCCCTTGTCTCTTGTCTGTGTGTCGCTGGTCCCTTGTCTCTTGTCTGTGTGTCGCTGTGTCTTTAGTTAGCTCCAGCTCCATGTTCCCTCATCCTTAGCTCCTGTGGTTTTCCTGAGCCCTAGTTTGAGTTTGTTGGTTTGGTTCCTTTGTTGGTTTGTCTGTTTTTGAGTTTGTACGCCCACTGCACCTACATCAGCCAGTCTGGCCTGTAGTCACAGCCAGGCCATGACAGTATTTAAAAAAAAAATCAATTTACTTAATTTAATTTCTTTTCATTTTCATTACTCAGATTGTCAATTTGGATAATATGTAAATATTTACATGATTTTTTTTTACATCCTTGGTATTTCATTTGTAATTTTGCTTCATATATATTTATCTAGATACTATAGACCAGATACTATTCCAGGCAGAGTGCTCAGAAGATGTGCAGACCAACTAGAGGATGATCTCATGGACATCAACATCTTCCTAAGCAATGCTATCACTGTCTTCTTTAGACTCCTTACCATAGAGGGACTGGACTGTGACACTCACACACACACACACTATGGACAATCATTCCATGTAAATTGTCCCTTTAGCCCTGTACTTTGCATCAGGCCAAATAAATATATTAGGCCATAAACATAAGATGATCATGGGTAAATGAAGTCTCATCTCACATGATATGTGAGACTGACTGTGCAAGCAAACATATATATTTTTCTTGCTGATAACTGTTAAACTAATATGGTTATCCTGTCTATCCTGACATTTAATGTCAATTTGACACATTTAACAATTTGACATGTTAGGTGTCCATAAAGGAGAAACATTTTGGAGAAGGCCTGTGACTGTGTACCTCAATATACTGTATGCAGCATGTACACCACAGATGCAAAATAAGGATGAAATTATTATTATTATTATTACTAGTAGTAGTAGTAGTAGTAGTAGTATGTATATGAATTGCCCATTTAAAAAGGCCAATTTAATTACCACCGAGTCACCATCATTATAATCTAATGAGTGTCAAGGACGTAGCCCTGGGCAATCGCTTTCAGTGGTCTTTTCTAGTGATGCTGCAACCAAAAATATGAACAAAAGTTTAGATATTTGTATGAACAGGATAAAATACAAACCTAAAATTTGTAAGTATTTGTTTAAGGACATGTCTAAGCCCTTTGTTCAATGACATAATGTTTTAAAAAGTGTCTATCAAATTTGTGGGTGTGATCAGTTTGATCTAGGATATAAAAGCAGAGAAAATACACATGTTACAGTTTGGATTATGAATTTGTACAGGCTTTAAAAAATTTTTTTTTAATGAGATTCAGTAGATGTAAACATCGCATTCATGAACGTGACAGAGTTCATCCTGACCCTTGAACGCTGTGTCCATGTCTCCTGTCCAGAGAGATCTGCATCTCCTCCAGTGTATATCCTATTGTACATATGTGGATTTGCTGTGGTTTTTCTAACAATGTGTGGAAATCTGCTCGTCATCATCTCTATTTTTCACTTTAAGCAGCTTCACACACCGACTAACACAATTGTGCTCTCCCTGGCTGTGTCGGATTTCCTCATTGGCACATTATTAATGCCTTTTATGTTAATCTGGACAATTGAATCATGCTGGATATTTGGAAGAGCTTTGTGCACCAGTATTTGGTTAATTGCTGGTCTCCTCATGCTCGTATCCATCTATAATATTGCTCTGATCTCTGTGGATCGATATTTGGCTCTTTCAAAGCCATTTCACTACACAAACAAAATCTCTAGGAGGATGATGTGCACAGTGGTTTATTGTAACTGGTTTGTGTGTCTGGCATATAACATACTATTTTATTATTTTAATGGGAACTTTACAAATTATTTTATTTGTCCTGGCCAGTGCTATTACTTTCTGAAAGAGGCTTGGACTGTAATTGACCTTGTAATAATGTTAATCTTTCCACTTTCTGTCATAATCACATTGTATACTCAAGTATTTGCGATTGCTAAGAAACATGCCACTGCGATCAGAGAGCTTAATAATCAAACACAGCCAAAAACACAGAAAAGCTCCTCACACTCTGTTAAATCCGAGAGAAAAGCAGCTAAAGTCCTTGGCATTTTAGTGTCTGTGTTCTTGGCCTGTTTACTCCCATATTACCTTTGCAGTATATTAGGAAATGTCATTAAAATACCAGCAGAAACATTCCGTAAGGTCATGATCTTTTTTTTTCTTAACTCCACTATTAATCCATTTATTTATGCTCTGTTTTACCCGTGGTTTAGAAGGTGCACTAAATTAATCATAACTCTGCAAATATTCCAAACAGACTCTGCATTAATGAATGTTCTTTCATGAAAATAGTTTTTTCCCATTTTCCCCTTGCTCTACAATTATATATAAAATAGAAGTTTCTGTAAGAAATGAATCAGTATAAAACACATATTATGCTGTATTATATCACATTTAAACAGTAACTTTATCATATAGTGCAATACAAAATGCAAGTTAGTATAGTTATAAAGCATTAAAAAAATAATAATTTCAAATTAACACAAGTGCCAAATACAAATGGATTTGCAGGATTTACTTTTTTGTTCTTTTTCAACCATTGTTATCTGGAGTTTTGTCAGTCAACACTTTATTTTTGTCGAAAACATTTATGTGATAAAGCATATTATATGTGTTCCCTGTTAAATGAACAAACACTTTGAAGGCATACACCATCTTTGTGAACTGAAACATATACAGTGTTGAACAAACACACAAGCATATTTAAAGATTTAAAATATCTTTTCGTTACCTAATTTATTTACCCGATAGCTCAATTTAAAGACTGTGGTTAATTTGATGTTTAGAAAACCATCAGTATGGTTGGCAAGGTTAAGCCAGGCCAGCACACTGATTCATTGAATAGACTTGGATATAAAAGTGGCAATATTTTTTAGTCAGGCCCTTTGCGGAAAGACGCATCATTAGCATCACTCGAAATTGTTTATTTCTTTGGAAATCTACTTAACTTGATTAGGAGACTCATCCATAAAATAAGAGTGCATATGTTAATACAGATGTGAATATGCCTATCATATACAAATTATGCAATTTTACTCCTAGAATCATAGACAACTTTGGATAATTTATAGACCTTTTGTTTTAAGAAATTATTTATCAATGTGTTAAAGAAAAACAATTAGCAATTAATGAACAATGAGCAGAAGATTAAAAAAAATCAAAAGAGTATAAATGGGTATTGCTTGACTTTTGCTTACTTAATAGATAACATGGACCAAACATTTGAAAGTGTAATGGTGAACGCACATACAGAATCATGAATGAATCTTGCAGTGCTGGGTTAAATGACATGTGCAATTGAAAACCCAACTCATTGTTTTAAACTTCATACAAAACTGGCATCCAAATCTTAACCACTGTAACCATTTCCTTCTCCTTCATCGAAATATGACATACCTTTTAGAGAACATTTCTTTTCTCATTTCTTTATTTATTAAATGGATACTATTTGTCCTCAGAGTTGCTTCCTAAATAGTTGCTCTAATGTGGTGAACCCAGTGGAGTTTTGTAAACTGTGGACAGAATGTAGAGTAGCAACTGATCCCAATTTCTCCCTCATTTATTGTCCATGAACTTTTGCATTCATTGGAGTGTTTGGATGAAGCAGTCCACCATGCAGTTGGTCTGAGGATGCACAGATCTACAAATCTGCCACACCTGCAACAGCCTATAAACATTTGCCATGAGCTTGGTCACTAAAGAGTAGCTTGGTTAGTGAGCAGCACCTGATACATCTGGAGAGGAGGACTAATACATGGGCAAGGTGCTTTTAGTTTCGCCTTTCTTAAGCAGACTGCTTCAGGGTAGTGTGTGGTAAAATATAGCAGGACCAAGATACACTCATGTCCTCATGCTGATTCAGGAATTAGGCTGATGGGATGCAACTTGATGCAAGGTATTGTAAGAAATCCTGAAACTTCTCCACACTATTTCAGGATCACTGGGGGGTAAGCATATGCCAGGATGACTGTCTATGTTGATACATGAGACCTATCAGGTCACAAGTTAGCCTCTTACTCTTATTTTATTATTATTTACAATTTATTTTGGTTCAACTCTGGCACACTTTAAAGATTGTTTAAAATAGTGTCTATGTCTTATGACTCTTTGTTCATTGAAAGTCATGTGCTCTAAGAGACGTTCACTAAGACCGAACAAGGGAGACGGTTACTCACAATTATGCAGCGCATGAGAGAAAAAAAAAAAAAAAAAACATTGGTTCAGCTGTGATCATGTGTCGCTCTGCGTCAAAACAAGAAGCGTATGCGTGCTATATCTCCCTTTTAGTTATGCTGTCCTAGTTAGTCCTGCCGGAGTCCCTTCTTGCACTAAATATACATTCACTTTATACATTGTGTAACAGTGACCATACATAACTGCCATCTCTCCTTCTCTATCTCTCTCTCTGTGGAGCTATACATGTCGCTCCTGAGCTGCCAGTGATCCAGACACCCTCTGCCCTCTGAAGCTATATGACTCGTTCTAGTGTCTCGCTTCTAGCCGGAGATCGCGTCGCATGAATGGTTCATGTGGTCTCCCTGGGATGTGTGTGGTGACTAGGGACAGTTCCATTTTTCCAAGTAGATAGTCCTTGCCTCGGCTAAGGCTAACAGCTGTTCTCTGAGGAGTTATGACTGCAGTTGCTTGATAGTTCAGGACTGGAGTTTCCTATAGTCTACCTGAGCCTCCAATAATGAACTGGAATCCATATTAAGTTTAGTCTCACACAGTATGATGCAAATCAATTCCTGCCATCCGTTTTTACCCAAATGAGGATGGGTTCCCTGTTGAGTCTGGTTCCTCTCAAGGTCTCTTCCTACTGCTATTTCAGGGAGCTTTTTCATTGTCCCCATCATCCTCAGGTTGCTCATCAGGGACAATCTTATCATTTTGATTCATACACATTCACATTTCATACAAACTTAAATAATTATTTTGATTGTGTAAAGCTGCCTTGCGACAATGTCAATTGTTAAAAGCACTATACAAATAAAATTTTATTTAATTGAATGTAACACTCGGTACTCGTAAATCAAGACTTGATCGTTTTTCCAAGTCAAAATTTATTACAAATTTTTTCATGCCTTGCAGAACGCTCACAAACTGGGTTACTTGCAATCCGAGGTTCTACTGTAATTATTTTGTTGTTGATAATCACTCTGCATGTTTGTCTCCATGCTCATGGTAATCAGACGGTGTTTCATAGAAGGGATTTAATCTCATCAGCAGAGGTGGAAAGAGTAATACAATTTTTGTACTCAAGTTCAAGTACTGTTACTTCAGTGAAATTTTACTGAAAACATTTTATAGATTGTAAAGAACTTGCAGCAGTAGGAGGTCATATTTACTGAAACCAAAAGCTATTTCAATCAAAAACGTCTTAACAGGGCATGTATATCTTAACATAGGACCCCTTCTTTGATATCACCTTCACAACGTTTCTGCCTGAATTTCTTTGCACAATGTCAGAATAGCCTCCCAGAGCTGCTGTTTTGATGCAAACTGCCTTCCACCCTCATAGATCTTTTGCTTGAGGATGCTCCAAAGGTTCTCAATGGGGTTGAGGTCAGGGGAAGATGGTGGCCACATCATGATTTTCTCATCTTTTATGCCCATAGCAGTCACTGACACAGAGGTATTCTTTGCAGAATGAGATGGTGCATTGTCATGCATAAAGATGATTTTGCTATGGAAGGCACGGTTCTTCTTTTTGTACCATGGAAGAAAGTGCTCAGTCAAAACCTCTATACACTCTGCAGAGGGCATTTTCACACCTTCAGGGACCCTAAAGGGGCCTACTAGCTCTCTCCCCATTATTCCGGCCCAAAACATGACTCACGTCCTTGTTGACATTGCAGAATTGTTGGGACATGGTGGCCATCCACCAACCATCCACTACTCCATCTATCTGGACAATCCTGGGTTGCATTACACTCATCAGTAAACAGACTGTTGAGGATACGTTTGAAGACACCTTGAGGATTAGGGACTCCAGAGGCACCAGCAGCTTCAAATACCTATCTGCTGCTTTGTAATGGCATTTTATCAGCTACTCTCTTAATCCAATGAATTTGTCTGGCAGAAACCTTCCTCATTCTGCCTTTATCTGCACAAACTCGTCTGTTCTCTGAATCAGCCTTAAATGTCTTCACAGTACGATGATCACACTTAAGTTTTCTTGAAATATCTAATGTTTTCATACTTTGTTCAAGGCATTGCACTATTTCTTTTCGGGAGCAGAGAGATCCTTTTTCTTTCCCATATTGCTTAAAACCTGTGGCCTGCTTAATAATGTGGAACAACCTTCTTCAGCACTTTTCCTTTAATTGGGCTCATCTGGCAAACTAAGTATCACAGGTGTAATGACGTGGGTCTCGCGAGCAGCAGAACCATGTGAAAATGCTTTATACTGTTCAGATTGTGTAGATCCGCAGGCTGCTACCACGCAGAGTTCGGAACAAGCAATGGTGCGGCCATTTATACATGCTTTTGCCAGGGAATGCCGCCGTCAAGCAATCAGCCTGAATGAGTGGGTGCAGGAAATAGGTCAAGCGAGAGTGCTTAATAAGCATGAGGAAGCCCTGACTGTTTTAATTTCGGGGGATGCGTGGGATTAATAAGGAGCAAGCCACTGGCCGCAAGTCGATTCCGGAGATGACTCGCACCCCTAGATCAGTGGCTCACCTATCCCTATCTGGTGGCCGAAACTTGACTATCACCTCCTCAACCGTATGCGGGCGAGCCAGAGACGTGCAATACCTTCATCCTGCAGTGCTCACTGATATTTCCCAATTTCCATCAGAACGGGTGAAGGTTGCATTTATAAGTTCTCTGCTCACAGGCAGAACACTAGAGTGGGCTACTGAAGATTGGCTGCACCTCCTGTTCTCTACACAGACAAAATCTCTAGGAGGACAATATGCATTGTGGCTTATTCTAAATGCTGTTTGTGTCTGATGTATATCTCAGAAATATATTATTTTAATGGGGGCTTCATGAGTTTTGTAATGTGTCCTCGAGTACATTAGTCAACCACCAATTGTGCAAGTTCTCCCACTTAAAAAGATGAGAGAGGCCTGTAATTTTTATCATAGGTGTACCTCAACTATGAGAAACAAAATAAGTAAAAAGGATGTTTAAAGAATTTATTTGTAAATTATGGTGGAAAATAATCTCAATACTTTGTTATATACTCTTTGTTGGCAATGACAGAGCTCAAACGTTTTCTTTAAGCCTTCACAAGAACTTGCACATCTGGTGGCTAACTAAGCGACAAACATTTAACAGAATATCTATGTCACTTAGTATAATTTATCTAAAAGCATTAAACTAGTTTAAAGTCAAACTACCTGGTGCACATTGCTTTTGGAATTTGGAACAATTCTTTATTTTGGTGCTGATTCAGGGATTCTACAGGCTCATAAATGGTTAAAAGTTTTTTTTTTTTTAACAGACATAACATTAAAACCACCTGTCTAATATTGTCACCAACACTCAGGTACTGTTTCCCCTGAGACTTCATTATACACACATTTGCTTAATATCATCTTGAATGCTTAATTCAAACAGAACCTATTATGCCTATTAAATAATGCATGACGTCATCTTCATTATGCAGTCACTCAAACTCAGAAGGCATGATCAATGCATAAACTATAAAAGCACCAGATCTGTTTAAAACTTAAGTCATTAAATTGTGACTTTCTTATAGTTTACAGCTGGACCAGCCAATATACTGTCTGAGGTATTGCGCTTTAGAATTCTTTCGAACTCTTTAGAAATTAAATGACCTCATAACCTTGATGGAGTTTAACCGGTCTGATCTCTGTGAGCATTTCTCCTGTCCAGAGAGATCTGTATCTCCTGCAGTTTATATCTTCCTGTACGTGTGTTCAGCTGCTGTGGTTCTGCTAACAGTTAGTGGAAATCTGCTTGTCATCATCTCTGTTCTCCACTTCAAGCAGCTTCACACTCCAACCAACACCCTTGTGCTCTCTCTGGCTGTGTCGGATTTCCTCGTTGGTGCTTTAGTGATGCTACCAGAGTTAATCTGGGCAATCGAGTCATGCTGGATTTTTGGGAGAGATTTCTGTATCAGTTTTTCATTGATTAGTGGTTTCCTCATGGACCTATCCTTCTATAACATCGCTCTGATCGCTGTAGATCGGTATTTGGCTCTCTCAAACCCATTTCTCTACACAAACAGAGTCACTAGAAGAGCTACATGCACTGTAGTTTATTCAAACTGCTGTTTGTGTCTGACATATATCACAGCAATCTATTATTTTAATGGAGGTTTCATGAGTTTTGCAATGTGCCCTGGCGAGTGTGTTTACTTTCTGAATGAGGTTTGTTCTGTAATTGATCTTGTTGTATCATTTATTTTTCCACTTTCTGCTATAATCATATTATATACTCGAGTTTTTGTGATTGCTAAGAAACATGCCACTGCTATCAGAGAGCTTAATAATCACACACGACCTAAAACACAGAAAATCACCTCACACTCAATGAAATCTGAGAGAAAAGCAGCTAAAGTCCTCGGCATTTTAGTGTCTGTGTTTCTGGTGTGTTTACTTCCGTATTTTATTTATAGTCTATTATTAGGCAACGTTATTGAAGTAAAGGTAGACACATTTCAGAAAGTTATGATCATGCTTTACCTTAATTCCACAATTAATCCAATTATCTATGCTTTATTTTACCCATGGTTTAGGAAATGCATTAAATTAATTTTAACTCTAAAAATATTCCAAACAGATTCTGCTTTAATCAATGTTCTTACATGAAAAGGCTTTTTCACACTTCTGAGGATATGCCCAAATTTTAACTTAGAATTCCATATAAAAGTTAATTTTATGTAACAAATCAAATAAACTTCATCAATGTTGATCTATCTATCTATACACAAGGTACTCCAAAAGTTTAAAGGATTTTGAAAATTCTGACGTTCTTCTTCTTTTTATTTTTTTATTATAACTGGAAAGAAACAAAGTTTTTAAATATTACATTTTTACACATTTACACATATTACACATTAAAATAAAGGGACATTTTAGATTTAAGCACATTTGTTACATTGGCCATGTTAACTGCTTTGTACCGTTTGATTTTTCATGAATCCTATACCTTCTATTGAAACATGTTTTCAGAAAACATACTGACAAATTAGATTGAAAAAAGATCATTCAGTCTGACACAAAGATGTGAAACGTGTGTACTGTCATCAATGGGAGAATGTCAAATACTAAGGAAATGTAAAATCCATGTAAAAAACTTTTCAACCATTTTATTCATGATAATGGAATTTTTAAGAAGAATTACAGAAAATCTTTATTTTGATGACTTTTTTGTGCATTCATTAACAGCACAGATGCACACAGAATTATGAAATTCAATCTGGGCTTGGCTTTGTCTCTCAAGCACACTCTGATGCCTCTCATCAGTTATCCAGCTTTGACCAATTACCAGTCTCATGTTCATTTCACAGACCTGTGCTTAATCAGACCCCCCACTGCCACATACACACCTCCACTCCACCTCCTTTGATAGGCCTCAAAGGTCAGAAGCGTAATGACAGAATAGAATGACCTCAAAGCGCATTCCTACAGGTAATGGCAGATGGTCGGTATGCCCATTTAATGGCTATGAACTTTTTATTGATATTGAGATTTGCTCAATATCAGTCATATTTAAAATTTTATACCACTATAAAGACAAGATGCCAGATGTTCAGGGAAATTGTAAACATTTTCCAACCTGCTCAAGGCCACTAACATCATCCCCATAACAACGGAACCTTCAGGTGTCCTGTCTCAAGGACAAGCTTCCCATTGCACCCACCATAATAAAGTTCTTTGAAATGATTGTCATGCCGCCCCCCACTGGAACTCTATAATTTGTGTATTTTTTTCTTGCACAAATCTGGGATGGAGATTGAGCTATTTCATTGGCCTTTTAGCCATACTATGACTTAACATGCCAACTTAAGGTGTCACGGGACAACCGGAGGCGAATCAGAAGACTAGCAGTTTGCCCGTGTAGCGTGGAGGATAAACCCAAACGCGGAAGCAGCGCGAGCAGGCAGGATAACCACGCGATTTATTCTTAGAACTCTCTCACACAGAGAGCAAGAGTTTACACAATTAAACCCGCGTTCTAACAACACACACTCAATCAGGAAAATGGCACAAAATGGTGAGTACTCACGAAATTGGAGAAATAGCGTCGGAGACGGCATTGGAAAACTCAATGACTGAGTGATGTGCGGCGCCATCTTGTTTCCTTTTATACTTCCTGAATCGCGACCGTACTACTTCGGGGTCCTAGTGCCGGTCGCGTTGAGTGCGCATGACAGTAGCCCCCCGTCCAGGACCGGCTCCTGATGGTCCTGGGGTGGAGGATACCCGACGACGGTAGTCCCGTATAAGCTCGGGGTCGAGAATGAACCGGGCCGGGATCCAAGACCGTTCCTCGGGGCCATAGCCCTCCCAGTCGACCAGGTACTGCATATCTCTGCCCCGAGGCCGCGAGTCGAGGATCCGCCGGGACCGCCCTCGATGATCCGGGGAGGAGGAGTTGGGTGGGTGGGTGGAACCATAGGTGAAGTGATAAAGGGTTTGAGCTGAGAGGTGTGGAATACCGGGTTGGTTCGGAGCGCCGCAGGCAGCTGGAGCCGGTAGGTGACAGGGTTGATCCGGAGGGTGACACGGTAAGGGCCGATGAACCTGGGTGAAAGTTTACGGGATTCTGTGTGAAGATGCAGATTCTTTGTTGATAGCCAGACCTTGTCACCTACATTGTACAACCGTCCCGGAGGGTGTCGACGGCGATGTTGAGTGGTGTAGCGAGTGTTGGCACGATGGATGGCTGCTCTTGCTTGGTCCCACAGCCGCCGACACCTACGGACCAACCGTTGGGCCGACGGCACATCAACCTCCGGTTCTTGGTGGTTGAACATCGAAGGTTGGAAACCGTGGCATAC
>JAAGKR010008317.1:7317-23275 GCA_011419295.1 Clarias macrocephalus
CGTTTCCGCCCACAGGACTGCCGCATACTGGATGTTTTTCCCTTTTCACACCAGTCTTTGTAAACCCTAGAAATGGTTGTGTGTGAAAATCCCAGTAACTGAGCAGATTGTGAAATACTCAGACCAGCCCGTCTGGCACCAACAACCATGTCACGCTCAAAACTGCTTAAATCACCTTTCTGTCCCATTCTGACATTCAGTTTGGAGTTCAGGAGATTGTCTTGACCAGGACCACACCCCTAAATGCACTGAAGCACCTGCCATGTGATTGGTTGATTAGATAATTGCATTAATGAGAAATTGAACAGGTGTTTCTAATAATCCTTTAGGTGAGTGTAAATCTCAACAGTTTGACAGCAATATGATATAACTTTTGATCAATTTGCAGTTTTATTATTTATTATATTTTTATTATTTTTTATTTTTCAAAAGACACATTTATATACACACATATACACGTGCACACACACACACACACACACACACACACACACACACACACACACACACACACACACACACACACATGCATACAAATCATAGCATCAAGTTCACACTTGGCTTAACCATATTTCCTCTGGATCAGATTATTAACTTCTAATGATTAACTTCTGATTATTAGGAGGTAATTATTAAGAGATGAAGTCTGTCAATAGAAGCTCCTGCGGCAGCGCGAGCACCAGGGTGACCTTCAGTGGAGAAAAAAACACCACTTGTCCTTATAATAATAAGTAAAGAATAAAAGACTGTATATGTGTGTGTGTGTGTGTGTGTGTGTGTGTGTGTGTGTGTGTGTGTGTGTGTGAGACGCTGTTGTGATGTAGCAGAGAATCTTTCTGCATTTTATTCTTCTAACCTCCCAGCAATTCATCCACAATAACATTTTCTTTTTATAAATAAAGGACAACATGCCGTTTTTATTATTTTTTTAAATTTAGAGCTAAAATTGATATTAAGGAACAGAGTGTGTTTCTGTTCTCACTTACAATACAGCAGCTATAAACATCCTGTCCTCACTAAGTCTCTCTTTATCTTCTCTTTAAACAACAACAACAACAACAACAACAACAACAACAACAAAAAACCGACAGAAGCGTAAAGTCCTCCGTCCTGAAGATGTACAAAAGCTGTTGACGCTGGCGACTCCTTCCATCTCCTCAGTGTAAGAAAACTTCACCTTATTGATGTTTATTATCAGTAAATGATCTGCACACGTCCATGTTACTATGGAAACTATAACATATTACAACAGGCACATAAATATTCGCCAGTTCATCAATACCTGCTGTCCAATCAGAATGCAGAACACAGTCATGCTTTAGCACGCAGAACTTTTATATTTTGTACAAAAACAATAATTCAAGCAAAACCACTGCAAAAAAATCCAGGATCAGGAAAAGTGTGGAGACGAACGTGAGAAAGTGTTGATGTTTGTCGGTGAACACAGTGGAATAAGATTTGGTCAGACGCAGTTCTCAGTAACCACTTTCTTTGTTCTGGGAACAGGGAATACTGGATGTGAGGGGAGAGGAACATGGAGAGGAACATGGAGAGGAACATGGAGAACATTTGGAGGAACCTGTGGAGAACATTGGAGAACATGTGGAACTCTAAATGAATAATAAAAATACCTTTTTCCCCCCAAAATGGGCTCCACTGATAAATTCAAAAATGAACAAACAAATCTCAGTCCTAGAACAGTTTTTGAACTTTTTGTCATTTCATTTGCCTGTTTGAACCCTGTGACATGAGAAACTGTATTAATTGTTATTCTGTTGCTATTTTGAGCTTAGATCAGCCAAGTAGAAAACTTTTACATCAAATTATTGTGTGTGTGTGTGTGTGTGTGTGTGTGTGTGTGTGTGTGTGTTTACTATGCATTCTATGTTAAAATAATAAGCTAATATATCAACATAATGAGAAAATACAACATGCCATAAGTATGAAAAGCCATGAAAGTAAAAATCCAATTAGTAAAAATCTAAAAACTAAATTTAAAATTAACTTAAAAATCTGTGAATATAACGATACACAGATAAGGATGAAAGACAGAAAGATTTTTATATTAAGAAGGTCATTCTGGTCCTAAAGGTCAGAGTTTATCTCAGCTTGTTGGTTAAACCACCATTTTTTGGGGTCGAGAATCTTAAAGCATAAAATCCAGACAGTCGCACGGATCACGCAGACGCTCACCTGACTCGAGTGAGCAGAAAACACCTGCTTAAGAAATGCTGAGTAGCTGCCGAGTGAAATCGCAAGCGTGTCGATGTTTAGCCTGGGGTTCTGTGTGTGTGTGTGTGTGTGTGTGTGTGTGTGTGTGTGTGTGTGTGTGTGTGTGTTTTTACTATGTGTGAAGGAAATTCCAACGTTTCCTGGTGATCACTCAATTTATAATCATGTGGATGAGGATGACAATAAAGGCAGAGTCGGTGCTGTTTGCACAGTGACACGGTGTTTAAACGCTTTAAACCGGGACCGGGACTAGTTTAGGACATTACACGGCTCCTCACATCCGCTATAAATCATTAGCCAGTCGCGCTCGGACCCTGACGACACCGCTGCATTCTAAACACACTAATCATTTACTTAGAAAACATTTCTTGTTCATTTACAATTCGGGTTATAATTTGAGGAAGAAGATCAACTGTAGATTTACATTTCATCAGATATCTCTGTAAGCAGAAACGCACTTTTTCCCTTTTCATGTGAACTTCAGGAAATTCTAATTTATTCAACACATGACTTGTGGAATGTTCTAAACCTTTCACCGGGGTGCAGATGCTCAGGTAACAGGGTGCACCAAAATGCACCAAAACTTAAACTCTACATTTTTCCACAAAATAAAGTTTTATTTTGACTTATAAAACTATATAGAACCCAAAATATACATGCATTGTGTTAATCTCACAAAACTTCACATTTGACAACAGAGCAGCAATCGCCGGCATCATGCAGGGAGCGAACTAACTGAAAATAAGGGTGAAAACATCATCACTGACACGTCATGCAGGTAGGACAACACATCCAACCCCCCCCCCCCCCCCCACACACACACCTCCTCCCAGTCCTGCTCCTATGTTCCCTTCAGCCTGGACAGAAACACTGATTTTTTTTTTTCATCAGTTTGAAAACTTGCAGAAAAAAAGTAAGAGTAAGTTTGTTTTCTGACCTGAGTAAGCAAATAAAATATATATGTTTCTAGCATTTTTATTTATTTATTTATTTATTTATTTATTTATTTGTTTATTTTGTTTAATTACTAACTTTTTACTCATTTTTGGAGAAATGGAGACCATGAGAGCTAAAACTACAACAAGAAAAAAAACTTTCAAAACACACGTTTTACAATGAAACAAAAGAAAATAAACATTTAGGCAGTGAAACATTTTCTCCTAAAAATATACTGACGATTGTACAGAAGGTTAAGAAAAAACATTACAGCTGACAGCATAAAATACTCAGAACTAATTTATTTTGTATAAGATTTATTACTTTTTTATGTTTCTTTTTGATATTTTTAAGAAAATATTTGAAAACAAAAGTCCTTTTCATTTTTGAAGTGTCCTGTGCTGAACCTCTGCTGGAGACCTGAATGAAGGATTTAATTTACAAACTAAATTACTAACTTACTGTAACAAGTACATTTAATCAAATTAAATAAATTAATAGACTGTCAGTAGTGTTAGTATTTCTTAACAGTTCTGTAATGTTTAACAGTAAAACTATTATTATTTTGTTATTATGTAAGTAATAATTGTTCTGCCAATCGAAGTTTTTTTTTTATCTATAATGTATTGCTTTTTTTTTTGTTGTAAAATAACACCTACTGCTTATTCCTAAAAATGTACTTAATAATTGATTTTATTTTTATCAGAATTTAAAATAAACACCCATTTTGCTCGCTCTAATATGAAGTACTTTTTTTTTTCCTCATCATGTTGCACTTAAACAACTAAAAGGCTCGAGAGGCTGGAATAAGGAAGAGTGACGTAGGCAACCCAGAAGTGGTGGGCGGGGCCTAGAGAGGTGCGGGGAAATGGTTGCTATGGCGACAGCTCAGGCTCCGCCCCCAGCCCGGTGATTCGGGAGCTCATGGAGAGTTCCGCTGCAGTGTTTGATTTACTTTCTCAGGTGGCGGGTCTCTTCATCATCATCACCTTCATCATCATCATCATCATCATCATCATCCTCCTCCTCCTGCGCCTTTAATACATAATTACAATAATTTATATTTAATTCTGTCCCTGATGTCCCGGAGCAGAACTTCTGTCTGAGGCTGGAGAGTCGAAGGTAAGAGCAGGAGATCAGTAATAACACACACACACACACACATACACACACACACAGTGCATATAATATGTATATGTCACCTGTAGATAATTGTATACAGTGTATTAATTACAGTGTTTGTTAAATATAGATGTGAGTGTAACAGTAGGAGATGAGTTCCATGCTCAGGGTGTTAGTGCCAGTCAAATGGGTGTGTGTTTAATTCTGCTTTTAAAAAAATACTTTTTAATTAATACAGTATTTTAAGTAAAAAGCAGCAGGTATAATAATAATAATAATAATAATAATAATAATAATAATAAAACATTAACATTAAAATACAGATAAAAATTGCAGAACAATTATTACTTATACATTATTATTATTATTATTATTATTATTATTATTATTATTATTATAAACAATAATTGTTTTTTGCAAAAATATATATGATAATAATAACAATAATAATATGTTTGCAAAAATCTAAAAAAAACATTAACCAACAAATTAATTACAAAATATAAGTATATGTGTAGTATTACAACTGCTAATAATAATAATAATAATAATAATTCATAACACTATTCATGGATGCTGTATAATGATGTGTGTGTGTGTGTGTGTGTGTGGTTTGAGTCACTCAGGTGTGATTCAGTCTCTCAGGACGTGACCTTTTACATGATTAAATAAAATCTGTCATCTGTAATCATGTAGAACTTGTGTCAAAGTGTGTGTGAAATTGTGATTGTGTGGGAAAATCTGTGTGAAAGCATGTGTGATAGTGGAAGTAAAATTGTGTGACTGTGTGTGTGTGTGTGTGTGTGTGTGTGTGTGTGTGTGTGTGTGTATGATATTGTTTGAGTGTGTGAAAATGTGTGTAAAAATGTGTGCGGAAAAGTGTGTGGAACAGTATCGTGTGTGTTAAAGTCTGTGTGTGTGTGTGTGTGTGTGTGTTTGTGTGTGTGTGTGTGTGTGTGCAATTATGCAATGAGATTTTCACTCCTGTTAATCCCAGTTTGTGATCGCGACGCGCAAATCTCCTGCTTTCAGACACAAGACATTTTTCAGTGTGTGTGTGTGTGTGTGTGTGTGTGTGTGTGTGTGCGTGTGTGTGTTGGTCAGTTGCTCCAGTGGGGAAACCTTTAAGATTCTTCAGGAGAACTTTAAACAATGTGACCTCTTTAATATGAAAACTCTTTAATATTAGGAACCCTTAACAGTGCTCAGTCCAGACGGTCCACACAGACGGTCCACACAGACGGTCCAGATCTCACGCTCTGTCTGGACGATCCCTGAGATCTGCTCTCTGAGAGGTTCCCTGTAGAACCCTGGATCCTGTTTAATTAGAGATGTACGTCACCTTTTTTTTTTTTACACTGTTTTTTTTTTTTTTGCTGTTGGACATCTGGAGAACATTCAAGGCTTGTTCACAAGATGTTTCTTTGAAGGATCCCTGAAAGGTTCTGTGTGGAACCCTCGAGTGTTTATCTATAAGAGCCTTTTTTGGAGGTTAGGAACCCTTCATTATTTTAACTGTGCTTTTGTATAAAGTGCAGACACTGGATAACTCGTCACGACCCGGTTCTGGAGTGTGAGGTTCTTCTGAGAACCCGAGCTTGTTTTTTTTTTTTTCAGTGTGACATTTCCGGAATATGCATGTAGAAGAGTGTGTAAGGTGTGAGGTTCTCCACAGGTTGGACTTTAGACCGCAGATGGTCTTAACACCAGTTAAAAACACTGATGAGAACTCATGAAACTTTCCTATTAAAATGTCGCACGAATGTTAACACGGTGTTACTTTTTTACTCCCGCCGTCCCCCCCCCCCCTCCTTCCCACCAGAGATCATACCAGTTCTCAGGTTCAGCGCTCCGTAGTTGTGGAACGTCGGCACTCGTTAAAGTTAAAGACAATTACATAAATAATTTTTATTATCCTACACTAATGTCTCAAACACACATCATTGTGTTCTGTATGAACAGATGTGTGTGTGTGTGTGTGTGTGTGTGTGTGTGTGTGTGTGTGTGTGTGTGTGTGTGTGTGTCCTAAATATTACACTGAGGTCACATTCCACTCTTTATTCAATAATCCGCTTCAGCAAATGATTCTGTGTGTGTGTGTGTGTGTGTGTGTGTGTGTGTATGTGTGTGAGGTGTGAGCTGAGGTGTGAGTTCGGGTCTAGTGTTTCTTGTGTAGGTGACGGTGCTGAAAGCTGATTGGTGGAGACTCACCTGTGCAGAAACCTTATCTGAGTGATGGATTAGAGTCACTGCATTATTGAGGAAGGAGATATGACTAGAGACAGGATAGAGACAGGGATAAACCAGGGGAGGAGAGATGGACTGATCAAGGGACCGAGGGAGGGACTGATGGACTGATAGAGGGACTGATAGAGGGACTGATAGAGGGATTGACTAATGAGGCGAATGATTAGTATGAAAAGATTGTGCTTTCTTTGTTTTTTATCTGTTTATCTTTAAATTATATATATATATCTGTAGAACAGCTGTAAAGGTCGTGTGTTTGTGTTTAAAGCCTCACTTCGGCCCTCATCATTAGAGCTCATGCCGATCTGGTCAGTGGGCTGTGATCCTAATCACAGGATGTTAATAAACTTTTTTTCTGGATGGTCACTAATGTAAACGAGATCTCTAGCGAGTTACTGTACTGATTGACTGGAGGTAAAGTAACAGAGCACTGAGGTCTGTCCAGAGTGGAGACGTGTGTGAGGCTCTTATTTACACTTAAACAACTTTACCTTCCGACAGCGGGAGAGAGAGAGAGAGAGAGAGAGAGAGAGGAACCAGTCGTGCGGGTCTGCAGCAGTTAGACGGGTGTTAGTGCTGATTCAGTAACGCTCCCTGCAGGTAGATCTTATCGGAGATCCTTGCCGTTCCTTCCAGACGTCTCTTCACAGTCTGTTTAACACCGCTATTAAAAATAGGGAAATTTATGAAGCCTAAATGACGCGGACTGAACTCTTAACCCCAGGGATCATAAACACAGCAGTCAGGGGCGTCTACTGAGACACGGACACGTCTGGATCTATAACTGTATGAAGCTATAAATGATAAAGTGGTGTTACTGTTCCTCTAACAGCTCCACCTCAACTCTTTATTCCTCTGACACCACAGCAGTTTAACAACAACAACAACAACAACAGCGTCATTTATTACGTCTCGACATCAGTAACATCTGGAGTAGAGCAGTGAAACACTGCAGTGTTAAATACGCGTGTGTAAAATGTGCTACTGATTAGTAGAGTAGACATGCAATCACAATTTCACAAAATGTGAAAGTCTATGTATTTAAAAAATCAGAGTATTTTTAATGTTTTAATGTATTTTGGACGAATGTGGATCAATCACATAAATTACTTTTGCAGAGTTTATGCAGGCTTGTTTTCTCCCTAATTTAGTCACAATTCCTCTCCGTCACTAGGGGGCTCCACATTAAGGCTACTACTACCACTCAGTCGGGAGGCCAGAGGCGTGAGCTCACAGACGCCCCTGATTGGCTGTAGAGCCGTGATTAGTGTGGGAGCACTAAGTCCCTCTCGTCCCTCCCCTCTGAGAGAGCTCGGCCAATCAGCTCCCTCTAGACCTCCGGCTGCGAGAGGTTACAGCACCACCCGGGAATCGAACTTTACCACTGCAACACTCGGAGGCCCATTTTTTTTGTTTGTTTAACAAATAAAAGTAATGACTCACATATACACCTCTGTAATTTCTAGGATAAAAAATTCTTAGATAAATTCAATGTTTTTGGCCTTTTTTTAAAAAATGAATAAATATTCATCAGGAGAGAGAATAAAGCGAGGCTGGTGAAGGTTTCACTGTTTCTAGCTCCTATAAAGAGAGTAAGATGACAAACCTGTTTCATAAACATTATATATAAAAAGATTTACAACATATGCTTTTTTTTTAAGAAAAAAAGAAGAAGAAAACCCATCATGTTCCCTGTAGAACCCTTTCCTCAGTGATGATTGTTTCCCTGTAACAGCACCACATGGAGTAGTTTATTACTCTCGTGAACCCTGATTACGATGGACAGAGCAGGAAAGCGGAGGCGGATCCGCTGTACGCGACAGATACTTTAGCTTTAGCTTTAGCGTTTGTTCGTCAGCGCTGGAGGATTAAGCAGCTTACTGCTCTCCACGTTATGTAATATTGTCGTAAGCAGTGATCCTCTGGGGAGGATAACGAGATCGTTGCTGTGATACTGAGATCAAAACCCCAGCGAGGAGGTAAATACGCGGTGCTAAATCCATTACTGCTAGTATTCTGTAAAATCCTTTTCTAAAAACTTTTTAAAAAATGACAAACATACCAAGTAAAGCAGTGGACAAATGTAAAAATTTGTTATGAGCTGAAAGTTTCTTTAATTTCTTTAAAAAAACACTTACAAACAGAAGAACTGAATTTTCCGCTGCCTTAGCCTAGCCAGAGTTAGAACATTCGAGCTAACATTATTTTGTAGTTTGTAGTTACTATATGAGCATATAGTAAAAGTCCTCCATTTACTTGTGTGCTTGAGTAAAAGTACCGAAGTGCTCACCTTGAAATTTCCAGGAAAGGCAAGTCACGCAGTTAAACACAATAGTCAGCAGGTGGCGAAATTCCCACGCCCACTGTGCTTAGGTAACGCAACACCATGCAGAGATGAAGTTCAGTAAAAGTACAGATATTTGCTGTAATTTTGAGCAGAGTACAAGTGAAAAGTAGCCTCTAGTAATTTTCTACTCAAATAAAGTCACAGAAACGTGAAATATGGACTTAATTTAGAGCTGCTGCTACAACGTTTACTGCTGACGTCGTAAGTAAGTAAGCATGTTAGCCTTTGCTAGCCAGTCACAGACGAAGGCATTTCAAACGTCTGGTCGGTCGGCGACAGGACCCGGGCCGAGCCGATCCATGAGAAGCCGGATGCGATGCTCTATATTTCCACAAGGGGGAGCAGTGACTTCTTCAGATAACTGCATTGTCAAATAGAACGCAAGAGGACACGAGATCCAGTCATGTCCTCTTCTCTGAATTACGTGTGGTGACGTCACACAAGCATGGAAAGAGAACTTGCTGGAAACTTGTTCTTCCTGCGGTCGTCATTTTATCACCACGTTAACGTGCGAATATTTAGTTTTGATTTTAGAGAATCTGAGTCAAAGCTCATGTTGATCAGGTGACCGCGCTCACAGGCACACGCGTGAAGTCTCGCTCGACTGCACACGTGTATCACTGTCACGCTTATACTGTCCATTACACACCATGTGTTAGTAAATTCTATTATATTAGAATTAAAGCTTCATATCTAACATTATCTAACAAGTTTTCAATTGAAACATAGAATCTTTTTACTCAGACAGTACAAGATTAAGCCTTATGTGTGAACATGACTGTATGATAAAACTGTATTTTTTTAAATAATTTCTAATTTCATTTAAAGCTTTATAACTCTAATTATTATCCCTCTCTTTTAAATGTTTATGAAATATGATCAAAACCCGACACACTTTTTAAAATCTGAAATGGAAACTTATTTTATTCATCAAAGAAAAACAGCCAAGCATGAAGGTTTTGAATATTCTTTGTAAAAGATTGTAATCAGAGACGTCGTTTATTTCATCTGGAGAATAACGAGATCAAATGTAAAGCAAAACAACAAACATGTCCTCAGTGTGTCGTGGATATGAAAAGCAAAGAGTCGGCAGTTACGATCTGTAGGATTTTAGTTAGCAGAAGAGATTTTAGCTGAAAACGGAAAATTGTGTTTTAGATGATGACGATGATGATGACGGTGATGTAACAATACTCATTGTGTCCCAAGTGAAAAAGCTTTTCTAAGCGTCTTTTCGTTCTGGTGAGAAAATCAGAACGATACGTGACCTTGCGACGACCTTTACAGGCCTGCGTAAGAAACAGAAGGAAACTCGGCTGTAAAATTGCCGCTTGGTGTAAAAAGACATTAAAAGACATTAAAACTTTGACAAACATTGACTTTGATCTTCCTCGTACAGTAAAAGTGTTCGGGTGGGAATTGAACAATAAGCTGCAGATTTATAGAGTTACACAGTGACCGAGCTGCAGGAGCGACGCCCTCTGACCTCATCACTTAGGAATAAAAGACTTGTGTCATGGTCTTACAGGAAAGTAGTGAAGGACACAGTTACAGTTGTGTTTTATTCCCCTTCTAGACAAGCCCGAGAGTTCTCACCTTAACCCCTCAACATCTCTGAAATACTGAGAAATTTCATAACATTTCAATCATTATTCCAAAAAAATATATATAATTTTAAATAATAATTGTTGTGATTTTTATGTTGTGAATCGAGGTCAGTGAAGTTACTGTATATTCCTTTGTTTTTCTTTAAGGTTTAAAGATTATTATTTTTGCATTTTTGCGCATTTCTGTGTTTAAAGAAATGTGACATATATAAATGTGACTCTTATATAATTACTGGCTGAGGAACCGGATGGTAAAATTTGCCCACTAAAAATAAAAAAAAAAGTAAAAAAAAAAAAGTTGAGAAATTTCAAGATGTTATATTTTACTGAGCGCCGTGTGAAGGCATGTGCTTCCAGTTAAACAGGGTAATAAGTTTCCAAAATGTGTCTATACGCAAAATATTTATAAATCACCAATAAAATTAAGCCACGTTTAGTTAAACATAAAAATGTGCAAAAATACAAAAACTAAAGCGAAACTCTTCACATCCTGCAGAAGTTCTCAAACCGAGTTCTTCACCTGATTAAGGGGTTAAACGTTTCTCGTTACATGACTGTGTTGGCGCGTCCTCGGGACGATGCAGTTCCTCTTTCTCTAGCCCCGAGCTAAAGGGTCGTTCCTTCACCTGTCTCTCTCTCTCTCTCTCTCTCTCTCTCTCTCTCATGAAGTTCATCTCCGACACGGGGAAAGCGTCAGTTTAACGCCTCTCTCGCTCTGATCTTCTTCTTCTTCTTCCTTTGGCTTCGTTTCTGCAGGAATCCTTTTCCATGATGAGGCTCGAGTCCGGCCTGATCCCGGTTTTCCTTCTCATCGTTCCATCACTGGCTGCTGGTACGTACCAAAATGAAGATTTGTGAAATTTTTGAAAATAAATAAATAAATGAAAATAATTAAGATTTGCTTAGAGTGTTGAAATTAAATAAAACATTATTTTTACGTTCCATCATAATTCACTCTGAAGCTGAGATTCCACTTGACAAATCGCTGTATAAAAATATTTGAACATTGAAATCGTTTTCTTCGTTCTCCTCCTCTTACTGTTCTCTACTTTCTTTTCTTTTTCTTTGACTTCCTCCTCTTTTCTGTCTTTACCTCCCCTCCCTCATCACCCCTCGTCTTTTTTCCCCTAAATCTTTGTGTTTTTTTTCTTCTTTGCTTTTTTTTTTAACCTTTCCATCCTTTTCCTTCCTCACCTTCCTCCTCCTCCTCCTCCTACTGATTTTCCCATTTCTTCCTCCTTCTCCTTCATCTCCATCTTCTTCTTCATGACCCCCCCATCGCACCCCCCCCCCCCCCTCCTCTGTAGGTCTCCGTGCTCCTGGACAACCCCGACTGACGAGCTGTCGCTCCCCCGAGAGGGAGACGTTCACGTGCTGGTGGGAGTCGGGTGGCGATGGAGATCTGAACACCACCTACGCCCTCTACTACCGCCTGGAGGGGTGAGCAGATCCCCGTCTTCCACATGACTCCTTTCTTCTCCTTCACTCCATCACGCTCTCATTCTAATTCAGGGTTTCGGAGAATCTGTGGAACTGGGAGACGTTTATCTCTCCTGGAATGATGGTTTTTGCCCCGGGTGCATTTGTAGCGCAGCTGTCTGGAGATCTCGTGTGCAGCTCCGTTTAAGTTCCACTATTAGATCCATGAAGCTCTGTTTTTGTTTCATCTTTTTTCCAGCAGAGTTCTGAGGTCTTTTTTTATTTTTACACATTTTATTTATCCGAGGTGCAGGAACAGAAGTGGTTGTGGTGCAACGTTCTGCTCTTCAGTCTTCTATTGTGTAAATGTTGTTTCGGCTGCTTTCAGGTCGTCCCGAGACTCTTTTCACTCTCTTCATTAGCCTGAAATCTTCATCTGTCCAGACATCATGAACTTTGTGCGACCTGTTTTTACTGAGATTAAAGAGGAATCAGAATATTTCTCTCTCTCTCTCTCTCTCTCTCTTTCTGCAGGTCAGAGAAAGTGAACGAGTGTCCGGATTATAAAACAGCAGGACCGAACTCGTGTTTCTTCAATAAGAGCGACACGTCTCTGTGGGTGGACTATAACATCACCGTGGTGGCCACTAACTCCTGGGGCGCGAGTGTTTCCGAGCCGGTCGTGGTGGACGTCGCTAACATCGGTACGTCTTCATCACCTCCGAATTCGTCCCTCACAGATACTGTATACAGGTCGTAACGCCAACTTTTGGACATTCGAGTTACAAATTTCTGCAGATACAAACGGGCCGCGGTTCTGCCAACATGTCGTAGATGTGAACGAATCACGCAAGTAACCGACGTGTAAACCTAAAGTAAACCTACTTTCAGAAAATCGACAGAGCAGAGTCACAGTCCAACACAGTGGAAAACAGCTCAGACAGAATGGATTTAAATGTTCAGAGACGTTTCACATTTCACTGTGGGGTTCATTTCCTTAGACGCGGTTGCAGTTTTGGCCACATGATGGCAGTGTGGCGAGAGGGGACAGAGATTTAGTCAGTGGATCGGTACTGTTTGCTTTACATCGTACACTCGTGGCAAAGGCGTACGAGACTCAGTTTGTCAGAATTAAAAACAAATCCGACTTACGTACGTGAGTGTTTAACGAAACTCATTATTATTCTCCCGCGTGTATTTATTCATTAAATCTCACAGTGTAACACGATGCGGTATTCAGTTTAACTGAATAATAATTGTTGTGATGAATCGAGCTCAGTGAAGTTACTGTATATTCCTCAACCAGATTCCTTAAATCTGCTGGAAATTTTACATGCACTAAATCCGTGTGTTTACCGGCAGCTTTAAAAACGTGCTGCACTAGAAAAACACGTTCTTCCATTGGTTAACGTTTCCACACAAACACACGCGGCCGACGTCAAGCAAAGAAGTCCTCGGATACGCGCGACGGACTGATGGCGCCAAACACGGGCGCGTGAATCACTGCTACCCTGCCGAGAGGTAGGTTGTGTAGCTGTGTGTAAATAGCTGACTAGCTAAGATGACAAATTAACACCATAAATTAACAAAACTACTTGCAAAAGACAAACAGACAGTAAAGTCCACGTGCAGATGTGCAAGCAAAAACAACACCACGACACGATGCAACACTGTCATAATGATCAAACACACGTTTTACTGCGACAGGCAGCGAAGATCCTAACGATACGATTTATAAACGGGTTCTCGTCCGTTCCAACCAACTGAGCATCAGCAGTAGACTAATCACCGCCCGATCACCTGGCGTCATCTGCACCTGCCTCCCACTGGGTCGGGGCTTAAGGTGGATGGTTTTTTTTTGGATTTGGTATTTTCTGAACTGAAAACGAGAGACAAAAACCGACAAAGACCTTCATCAGCCTTCATCACGACTACATTAAAATACCACAAAGTCTGACTCTTTGGAGGCAAAATATAAAGAAATGAGGGGCGTCGAAACGTGTGACCTTAAAATTCTCAGTTCAGTTCTATAAGTGTTTTTAATTTTTTTTGGTGAAGTTTTACGTTTTTTTTTTTAATTCTTATTTTTAGCATTAACTTAATGATAGCTGTCATCGTCTCTCTCTCTCTCTCTCTCTGCAGTTCAGCCCAACACCCCGGAGCGTGTGATGGTGGAGGTGATGGACGATGGTGAATTTAAAGCTCCGTTCCTGCGTGTGACGTGGGAGAAGCCGCAATCTGCAGACACTCGCTCCGGCTGGATCACACTCATCTACCAGCTCCGCGTCAAACAGGGCAAAGGCGACACCTGGGAGGTGTGTGTGTGTGTGTGTGTGTGTGTGTGGTCATAAATAGATAATGAATTGGGGGAAGTTTGAATCATTTCAGTGACTCGGTTCTTCGAGTCTCGTTCATCAAAATGTGCAAATAATTTTAAGTCATTTAGTTCATTTCGCTCTTTTGATCAGAAATAAAATAAAATGTTACGTTTTTAATAAACGGACCTCCAACACACACACACACACACACACACACACACACACACACACACACACACACATTTTGTCTATAGTTCCAGTAATGAAAATATTCCAGTGCAGCTAAGGAGATACTATGATGAACAGAATTGAGCGGTTCTTCTCATGAGTCTTCTGGTCCGAGTCGTTCGTTCTTTTGAACCTGTTGCTCTGCATAGCGTCTGTGGGAGTCACGCGACAAAGGAACGAACACAAGGACTCAGAGGTAACGACTCATTTCTGTTTCCTGTACATAACCTACGGAGGTTATGCGAGGTCCTGCGATACTCGTTCTTCTGAGTCACGTTAAAGACTCGCTCAACTCCACCCATCACTAGAAAGAAATAGGACTGCTATCTGAAACGCTAACTCCGCGTCATCACGCCACATCCTGTCGCTGATTATTTTCCTACAACTGCACGACACCGAGTGTTTTATTCTTTACTTTCTCAGTCTGAGCTCCTGTGTATCCGTGCATGCAGTGCACTTCACAAACCTCTCTGTGTTTAGAGAAGTCTGTACAGGATGCTAACCTGAAGGCGGCCGTTACTTAGCGACGTTAGCATTACAGCTCCTGGAAAGATGATCGAGTTTATTTAAAAAGAACGCAAGTGTGTGTGTGTGTGTGTGTGTGTGTGTGTGTGTTTTGGCTGAGATGCTCTTTCCCAACCTAAAATGTTTCAAATAAATGTGTGTGTGTGTGTGTGTGTGTGTGTTGTGCAGGACTACGACGCTGGCATGCAGAAATACTACAACGTCTTCAGCCTGCTTTCGGGTAAAGAGTACATGGTGCAGGTTCGCTGTAAACCCAACCACGGCTTCTGGAGCGAGTGGACGAGGCCCGTGTACGTCCAGATGCCCGAGTGTAAGAGGACGTCCTCAGATCTGTCCACGCCATTAGCATTAAACCCCACCGTAGCTCCTAAGACCCACAGCATTATCGCTATTATTTGTGTTGCTGTTCTTTTAAAAATAAATATACGCTGTATACAGGACTCAGGATATAGAGTGACATCAATTATTTTTTAGCACAACCTACTGTTGGCAACATGATGGTCTGAATTTAACATCTCATTTTAACCAACTATAGAAACATGACTGAGCAAATAAATAAACAAATACATAAATAAATGTCACATGTGCAAAGAAATAGCACAGATCACATGATCACTTGTGTTTCGGTTGTTTTTATGACCAAAAAGCGAATAATAATAATAATAATAATAATAATAATAATATGTCTGCATGTTTGCGACATGATTTCCATATCCCGGAGGTGATAATATGTACACATGAGAAAATGAATAAAGTAATGATAACTGTCGTTCTTCCTGACATAACCGAAAACCCTGAAGACTCTCCGTTAACACACAGCGGCCAGGCTTCCATATCAGCACATCATTTTTTTATATTGTGCTTATTATTATTTTTATTTTGTTTTATATTATATTTTATATTGTATATTGTGTATATAAGTTAGAGTACATTAACATGTGCTGTGTTATCCAGGACGGATCCGTGTTTCTATTTTT
>JAAGKR010008318.1:0-21167 GCA_011419295.1 Clarias macrocephalus
TACAGAGTCTGAACCTACAGCACCACGAACCATGGATACAGAGTCTGAACCTACAGCACCACAAACCATGGATACAGAGTCTGAACCTACAGCACCACGAACCATGGATACAGAGTCTGAACCTACAGCACCACAAACCATGGATACAGAGTCTGAACCTACAGCACCACGAACCATGGATACAGAGTCTGAACCTACAGCACCACAAACCATGGATACAGAGTCTGAACCTACAGCACCACGAACCATGGATACAGAGTCTGAACCTACAGCACCACAAACCATGGATACAGAGTCTGAACCTACAGCACCACGAACCATGGATACAGAGTCTGAACCTACAGCACCACAAACCATGGATACAGAGTCTGAACCTACAGCACCACGAACCATGGATACAGAGTCTGAACCTACAGCACCACAAACCATGGATACAGAGTCTGAACCTACAGCACCACGAACCATGGATACAGAGTCTGAACCTACAGCACCACAAACCATGGATACAGAGTCTGAACCTACAGCACCACGAACCATGGATACAGAGTCTGAACCTACAGCACCACAAACCATGGATACAGAGTCTGAACCTACAGCACCACGAACCATGGATACAGAGTCTGAACCTACAGCACCACAAACCATGGATACAGAGTCTGAACCTACAGCACCACGAACCATGGATACAGAGTCTGAACCTACAGCACCACAAACCATGGATACAGTGTCTGAACCTACAGCACCACAAACCATGGATACAGAGTCTGAACCTACAGCACCACAAACCATGGATACAGAGCCTGAACCTACAGCACCACAAACCATGGATACAGAGTCTGATCTTGCATCCCCACAGGCCGATGCTACAAAATCCGATCCCGCATCACAACATGTCTTCAGTGTCCCTATGGAATCTTCAGAACAATTACCTACAGAGTCTGATCTTGCTGCTGCTCCACCATCACAATCCTTTGTTTCTAATCTTACAGTCTCGGAGTCTTCAAATTTAAATGAAGTTTCTGATCTTGTGAGTCTTGACTCCTCTGGGTCTAATTTCACAAATCCTGAAACATCAGACCAAACGAAATCAAATCCTGATCCCACACATCCTCAGTCTTCAGACTCAATCCCAGAAGTTCCAGAGTCTTCTAACTCCATCCCAGAGTCTGAGCTCACTGTTGCCCAGCCCTCAAACTCAATCCCAGCACCTGCATTCGCAGTGCATCAAGGTTCAGACAGACTTCCCAGTCCAGTCCCTCCTGATGCTAACAGCACCTCTGTCCCTGACGACATGTTCGATGCCCTAAGCGACATCACTCCAGATCCTGAAGACGACGAAGAAACCACCATTCCAGCAGAGGCAGATGCACTCCTGTCGTTGATGGACGTTTGTGCTTCTGCAGCAGTTCGCAACTCTGTTGGTGCGTCTCATAGACAGGAAGCTGAGAGTTCCTTCCAGGACGCGGATATCAAGATGAAGGAAGCAGCACTCACGTTACTCTCCATGGATCCTGATCAGGCAGTTTCGCCAGGCTTCATCACTGAAGAAGCTCATGTTGCTGGGCAGCAGGTGGAGTCGTCGGCCTTAACGCAAGTTGATGTAACAAGTGCGGTGGAGCCATGTGAAGTTGCGAATGAGTCTGAAGGCGAATCTCCAGCTCGTGGCCTGGATGAAGGTGACAAACACACTGAAGGTAGTGCTTCTTTATTCAGTGTTTTAGGTGATGCAGTAGCCCCTCATTTTTAGGATCATTCATTTGCTCTTAATCTCTTGTAGATCATAGATTTTTTTGGCTTTTCCTTTACAGCTTTAAATAATTCTGTAGCACATCCTATATTCTAGATGCAGTATTATGGTAAATGCTATTTTCTAAGTTAGTGATGACCTCGATTTAGTGCTCAAGATCAAGACTAGTGCCAGTTAATCATGGTGTTTTCCTTTCTCTATGATACAGCCAGTGTGATGTTATTTTAATCAAACATACTGTATTTTAACTTTTTTTTTGCACAGACACGGAAGATAAGTCCACTGACGTAGTGTCTAAAGAGGAAGCAACACCTCAGGTGAGGGAATCATAACTTTTTCTTTTCTTTTTTTTTTTTTTCATCCAAGTCAAGTCAATTTTATTTATATAGCGCTTTTAACAATTGACATTGTCGCAAAGCAGCTTTACACAATAAAAATAAGTAAGTCTGTATGCAATGTGTATGAATCAAAATTATAAGATTGTCCCTGATGAGCAAGCCGAGGGCGACGGTGGCAAGGAAAAACTCCCTGGGATGGTAATAGGAAGAAACCTTGAGAGGAACAAGACTCAACAGGGAACCCATCCTCATTTGGGTGATGACGTATACCGTATACAGAGGTGGAAAGAGAAAAAATGTTGTACTCAAGTAAAAGTAATATTACTTCAGTGAAGTACAAGTAAAGTTATTAGTCTAAAAATCTACTTAAGTAAAAGTAAAAAGTAGCTCATTAAAAATTTACTCAGAGTAAAAGTTACGAAGTTATTTTTTTTAACAGCGGGGTTGGGATGGGGGATTCTAGTGTAGTTTAAAAAAATAAAAAAAACTCCACCAGGGGTTTGCTTCATAAGAATTTGATGGCATTTTGCTTTCAGCTGGGTCTGCATCACTGGCATCTGTTTTGTCCGTCTTCATCGTTCTTGTGAATTTAGCGCATTTGCTCTCCCCTCCGATCAATTAGTCAGTGCAGTGATTTCTGGGGTGCAATTTTTTTTCATTCCCTGTTGCTTTATTATCTTTTTTTTTTTTTACTCAGTAATGAATATGATTTAAAATGTAGCAAAGTACAGTACTTCAAACCAAACATACTTAAGTAAAAGTCAAATTACAGATTTCACTTCGAGTAGTTTTTTTTTTTTGTGGACTTCTACTTTTTAATTACAATAATGCAAGTAAATGTAATTTGTTACTTTCCATCTCTGACCATATAAGTAAAACTTTAGACATGTGGTATCGAAGAACCAAACTACCGACAGTGTATCGACAGTAACCAAATTGCCTTGAATATTATGTTTGTATGCTCAGATCAACAATGGTGACATTGGATCTAAAGGAAGGTCTGATGTTTCAAACCCAGAAATCTCTTCTAATGATGAACCAGCAGGAGAATCTAGTAAGTCTTACTGTTTCAACTTTCCGGTATTTCTATTTGACACCTTTCAGAAGTACATTTGTTCACTGTGGGCTGTAGCCAGTTTTCCTCTATTTAGTCCCATGTCCTACTAGCATTCAGTATACGTCTAACACATTTCCTTTTACTGTTTTCAGCTGCGATCGATGCCAGCCAAATGCACACACAAGCTCCAAGTGAAAGTATACACACAGCTGAGGGCTTAAAGGTAAGTCTGTTTTGCAGGCCAAATGGTTACCATTTGTAGATTTAACCCAGTGAAAATATGTTGACTCCGAGGTTAACTGTTGCTTATGTAGCAGATCCTCATTTATGCTCGAGTTCATCAAATTTTACCTCAAACCTTATGCTCAAGTAGATGTAAGGGTAGTTAAAACGCTTATTTCTTTCCTAATCAGAGGTCACAGAAGTGGTTAGAGACAGTGAATTTACTGTGGGTTAACATCTTTATAAAATGTCGAGTATTTGCACTATACGTTTCCTGAATCAACTGTGTGTGACTACAGAGTAAAACAAAGAGCACTACGCAGGAGGCCCATGCAGCACAGGCACAGGAGGCACATGCCCTGGAGGCCCAGGCGAAGAAGGCACATGCACTACATGCACAGGAGGTCCAAGTGCAGGACGCTCATGCACCACATGTACAGAAGGCCCATGCGCAGGAGGCACATGCAGCACAAGGGCAGGAGACCCAGGCACAGGAGGCCCATGCAGCAAATTTGCAGGGGGTCGTGGCGCAGGGGGCCGTGGCACAGAAATCCCATGCAGCACAGGCGCAGGAGGTCCAGGCGCAGGAGGTCCAGGCGCAGGAGGTCCAGGCGCAGGAGGTCCAGGCGCAGGAGGTCCAGGCGCAGGAGGTCCAGGCGCAGGAGGTCCAGGCGCAGGAGGTCCATGCAGCACAGGTGCAGGAGACCCAAGCGCAGGGGGCCCAAGTGCCGGAGACCCAGATGCAGGGTACTCAAGAACAGGATGCACTAGTGCAGGAGACATTTCTGAAGGACGTCCAGGTGAAGGATAAAACTGAGCAGGATGCACAGATCCAGGATGTGCAGAGTCAAGAGGCAGGAGTGCAAGAGGCACAGGACACTCGGATGCATGAGTCAGAGCCTCAGGAAGTGCAAGAGTCACAGGCAGAGGAGGCACAGGGCCAGGACACGCAGGAGGCAAAGTTACAGGAGAAACAGGAGCAAGAGGTGCAGGAGGCCCAGACGCAGGAGGCCCAGACGCAGGAGGCCCAGACGCAGGAGGCCCAGACGCAGGAGGCCCAGACGCAGGAGGCCCAGACGCAGGAGGCCCAGACGCAGGAGGCCCAGACGCAGGAGGCCCAGACGCAGGAGGCCCAGACGCAGCCAGCACGGAGAGGACGGCGTCCTAAACTAGTTAAACAAGCCAGTACGTTCTAAACTTGTGTGTTTCATATTGTATTATACAATATAATTACTGGACCGTTTCCGCATGAAAAGTGTATTGGTCTCAGTGGACCCTGCTTTTTTCTTTTTTCTTTCAGGTAGCACATCCAAATCAGATGGACAAGAAGGGGACAAATCTGATGTGTCAGAAGTGGTAAAGAGATTTGTTCCCCAATTTCTGAAACAGGGCATGATCAGTTGTGCCTTTTTGGAATTCTAGCCACCAGTTGCTTAGATTTAATACAGATTAATATTTCATCTGTTTATCTGTTATTTATCCACCTGGTATGTATACACTGAATCAAAAAAGTAAGGTAAACAAATGTGTGTGTTTAAGGATGAGGGTCTAGAAGGCAGAATAACCCGCAAGGGGCGATGGTCCAGTCAGAGAGCAGCATCAGCCAAGGAAACCGGTATGCTTTTTTTTTTCCACACTTGATGTGTAAAAAGTGTCTGCGTATCATTGTATGTACTTGTCCTAGGCTTCATTCTGTCTCTTTCTCCCTCCCTCCCTCTCTCTCTCTCTCTCTCTCTCTCTCTCTCTCTCTCTCTCTCTTTCTCTGTCTCTCTTTCTCATAGAGAGTGTGACCGAGGAAGAAGAGGAAGGAAAAGAGGAGAAAAAAGAAGAGGGTGGTGACACGGAGAAAGCTGTAGGTTAATCACAAACACATTTGTCATCACTCACTCACACATGCACACAATCACCAGAAGCATATAATCGTGTAAATCAGTAGATACATTATATTATAGCTCGAAAAAGGACTAAAATTTTTTTTTATTATCGAGCTAGCTAAATATCAACAATGCCGACTTTCTTTTAGGAGGAAGAGGAGCCGTTGAGAAAGACTCCACGCCGAGGCAGATCCTCCAAAACTACTTCTAATGTGGATGACTCAGGTGCAACATAATTGTTCGTTCTTTTATTTATTTTTAAAGACCGTGGTAATGATATGTACTCATCAGGCTGATTTCTGTTTCAACAGCCAAACCTCAAACCAGTCCTGATGCCAAAGACACCGAGGCTAACAAGCCGGAACATAAAAAAGTGAGGAAATAATGACTTTTGTCTGTGCTTGTGTGTATCTATATTTCTTTTTTTTAATGATATGATGTGTGTTTGACAGAGTGAGAATGAGGAGGATGAAGATGAAAGCAAGAAACAGTTACCAGTTGCTTCAAAAGAAGAAGCTAGTGAGTGTACATATGTACATGTGCGCACACACACTTGCACACACTTACAAACAATTACCATATTACGTTTTATATGAAATCGTTTTGGTGATCTAGATGTAATTGGGACAAAAGGAACCAAACACTTACATTTACAGAAATATAGTCTTGTCGGCCTCCGAGTGGCGCAGTGGTAAAGTGCTCGCCCTATCACCTGGAGATCGCCAGTTCGAATCCCGGGTGATGCTGTAACCTCTCGCAGCCGGAGCTGATTGGCTGAGCTCTCTCAGAGGGGAGGGATGAGAGGTACTTGGTGCTCCCACATTAATCACGGCTCTACAGCCAATCAGGGGCGTCTGTGAGCTTACGCAAGCGGAAGGAGCGGATAGCACTGTCCTCCGAGTGTGTTACGCCACTCCCAACGGTGCGTGAGCAAGTAGTTCGAAAAGATGCGGTCGGCTGGCGTCACGTGGTTCGGAGGAAACACGTGATGGGAACCCCCTAGTGACGGGGAGGAATTGGACACGACTAAATTAGGGAGAAAATCGGGGAAAAATCCAAAAAAAAAAAGAAATATAGTTTTGTGCTGGAAGAAAGACGTGTGTGAAATACAAGGACAAATCACAATATGTACATTATATATGTTAGAAATGGACAGACTCGTGAATCCCATGGTTTAAAATACTCATGATCTAAATAACATGAATTGTTCTCCCTAGCATCAAAACCTGAAAATGCAGAGTCTACAGGAGAGGAACTGGAGCAAAAAGAGGTAAGGGGGGGGAATCTCTCTAATGACACTCGCGTGAGCACATACTAACGGAATCACTGCTGTAAAGTAAAAATAATAATAGCAAATGAACCAGCACTTTACCTTTGAACAGAATTACAACAGTGTGTGTTCGTGTGTGTGAAGCCGGGGAGGGGGGTGTAAAGGCGAAAGAGTGTGTATCGGTGTCAAATTACGCGTGCACACACATAGGAGACATGCTGAAACGGAGAGGGAGACATTGATTGAGACCAGTAAGAGACGAGCACTAAGACCCAGCAGGGGAGACGATTATCCACAATTGCGGGCACAAGAGAGAGAAAAATCATTGGCTCAGTTGTGCTCACATGACGCTCGGTGACAAAACAAGAGTGCATGCGTGATGCATGATACTCGGCACCAAGAAACCAAGACTTGCTCGTTTTTCAAGTCAAAATGTATTAAAAAATCTTTGTTCGTCTTGCGGAACACTCGCAAACCGCGTTATTTACAATCCGAGGTTCCACTGTACACCTTTTTAATAAGGTATACATAGTCTGTGTTCTGACGTGCATGTGTATGCTGTATTTGTGCACAGGTGCGTCGGGGAAGGCGTTCTGGTGTTCAGACAGCATCTGCGGGTAAGTAAAATTGCTTCACACTGGTGAATCCGTCTCCTAGAATAAAACCACACAGCTAATACTAAAGTGTACAGAAGATGCCATTTGAAGGAGGACTAATTATTAACCCCGTTTTCAACATCTCGCATGTGCACACACACACTGTAAAATAATATAAGGGGTGGGGGGGGGGGGTTTGAATACTGACCCAAAATGTCATTGGTCGTGATCTTCTGTATTGTATTTGAACATTCCTGTTGAAGACTATTTGGCATATAAGTGTACACTACGATTTGCTTGACAGTGAAACCAGCACTGAGGAGAAAGAGATCTGAACAAGCTGAAGAGGCTGAGAAAGTGGGAAAAGTGAGTAAAAAGGTGTGCAATGGTTCGTTAGTGCCTTGACAAACATAGTTATTGTGTGTGTTTTGTGTGTTTGAGAGAGAGAGAGAAAGAAGGGCAGAGAGCAAGAGTGCCCTCTTTCTCTCTTTGTCTCTATCTAGCTCTTTCTCTAACATACTTTTAATGTTCCCTATGTTTGAAGGAAGCTGCAGCTGAGGAGAAGGACGAAGAGCCTGTCAAGAGAGCACGACAAGATAGCGGTAAAAATACACGCACATGTACACACAGATGCACTTGATATGTAAAAACCCGTCCTTTATTTATCCTACTCTTTATTTTCTCTCTCTTTCTCTCTATTTTCCAGAGAGTGTGACTGAGGAAGAAGAGGAAGCAAAAGAAGAGAAAAAAGAAGAGGATGGAGACACAGAGAAAGCTGTAAGTTTTTATGCCACGTAAATCAGTAGATATATTCCAGCTTCAAAAAAAGACCACATTTAATTTTTTATTATTGAGCTAGCTAAATACCTACAATGCCAACTTCCTTTTAGGAGGAAGAGGAGCCGGTGAGAAAGACTCCACGCCGAGGCAGATCCTCCAAAACTACTTCTAACGTGGATGACTCAGGTGCAACAGAATTGTGTATGTGTGTGTATGTGTGTGTATGTGTGTGTATGTGTGTGTATGTGTGTGTATGTGTGTGTATGTGTGTGTATGTGTGTGTGTGTGTGTGTGTGTGTGTGTGTGTGTGTATGTGTGTATGTGTGTATGTGTGTGTGTGTGTGTGTGTGTATGTGTGTGTGTATGTGTGTGTGTATGTGTGTGTGTATGTGTGTGTATGTATGTGTGTATATGTGTATATGTGTGACTTTTTTATGTTTTTATCAGCAGCCCAAGAAAAGAGAGAGGGAGAGACAGAGACAGGAGAAGAGGACGAAAAACACGAAGAGGAGGATACAAAAATTAGAGCCACAACACGTTCTGCATCTCGGCTGGAGGCTGAGAAGTATAAGGACACAATTTTTATTTGTATACTCAGAACCTTAACATCCTGGTGTTCCTATTGTTTGTTTAATAGTACATAATTGTTAAAAATTATATAGCTTCACCTTGAAAGTGATTTAACGCAACATGCAGATTCTGTGCAGCGACTCATTTTCGTACTCTAATTTGTTTTTGTTTTTTTGTGCAGAAATAAGCCAAGTAAGCCATCAACCAGAGCAGTGAGCAAACTGAGTGGGAAAGAAGAAAGCTCTTCAAACACACGGTGTGTCTCCATAATGATCATAGCTATACATGGATATTTGTAAATTGGCCTTGATGAAAAATGACCGCTTAAACATATTGTGGGAAGAATTATAGAAGTGCAAGTCATATATTATAGAGTGCATGTTAGTACGGGTCTAGCGGTTGTAAAGTTGGGTTTGGTTGGTATAAAACCTTAGTGTTCTTGTTCCGGAAGGCCATAGAAGTCCAAGAACGATAAAACACTTTGCATTCTCTGTTGGAAAGTGTGAAATGAGCGTGTTCTAAGCTCTCTAAAATGTGCTGTGCTATAGGTGTTAGGTGGTGGTGTGGCGATTGTTAGGTTTAGGGCTTAGTTTAGTTGTAGGGATTGGTGTATGGTTTTAGTGTGAGTGTAGGGCTTGGTGTGTGGGTTTTTTGTAGTTGTAAGGGTTGGTGTACATGTTTGGTGTGGTTGTAAAGTTGGTGTATGGGTTAGATATGGTTGTAGGCCTTGATCGGTTTTGTGCAGTCTTAGGGATTGGTGTGTATGGGATTGGCGTTGGTACAAGGGTAGGTGTATGAGTGTTGGGGTGCTTTTAATGCTTGATATATGGGTTTTAGGTGGTTCTAGGGGTTGATGTTATGGGTTTTAGGTGGTTCTAGGGGTTGATGTTATGGGTTTGGTGTGGTTGTAGGGTTTGATGTTATGGGTTTGGGGTGGTTCTAGGGGTTGATGTTATGGGTTTGGTGTGGTTGTAGGGTTTGATGTTATGGGTTTGGGGTGGTTGTAGGGTTTGATGTTAATGGGTTTGGGGTGGTTGTAAGGGTCGGTGTACGAGTTTAGGGTGGTTGTAAGGGTCAGTGGTTGTGGATTAAGGGCTGTTGGTGTTGGAGTGGGTATGTATTTGTTGGAGTGGGGCCTTTTAGGTGTAGGGGAGAGGTTGTAGAAATTGGTGTGGATGTAGAACTATAGGAGTGGGTGTAAGAGTGGGGGTGAGTATATTAATGTATGAATAGTGGTGGATGTTCTTGAATACTGATGCTGAGTTGAGAAATAACAAGTCTGTCTGTCTTTCCCAGTTCCTCTCGATCTCAGAGTGCTGCTGCGGTAAAGGGGCGTAAGGGCGAGTCGAGTTCCCCAACACCTCGCACCCGTGCCGGCAACAAAACTGAAGAGCCGCCTTCAAAGAGAACCAAACGATGATGCAAAGTTGTGTACTGTATATTTGTTTGTATGTATGTCTGTTTGTACCCCAGTCAACTTTGTTGATTACTTATTCTCTGTTTGGTGCAAAGTGAGACGTCTTTTTAATCCCACCGAGACTCTCCCAGGTTTATGCGCTCAACGTTAGTGGCAAGCAGTCCGTTTTATAACCAGCTAACATTAGCAGTTAACAGTGTTGGTCTTTCTTCTTGTGTATATACTCTTATCTCAGAGTTCCTGCACAATTTGAGCTAAAAGAAAAATTTTTGCTTTTTGAGAGTCAGTTCTTGAATGCATTTTAAGAAAGCCATAGAAGCAGAAATTACTGTATTTTCTCTATTGGTCGTAGTGTTTTCATATTTTTTCCCCACAAGAAAAGCAAATGTTCCGGAACTTTTTTAAAGTGTTCTACAATATGTTTTTAGAAGCACCTTGAAGCTGTTTGCTTTTGCTGCAGGACACAGTGTGTTCTGGATCATTCTCAGATCCGGCACGTATTGGAAATGCGGAGAGTTCTAGAATGCATTTTCAGAATGTTCTAGAACCATTGTGTTACGTGATCAGAGGTAAATGCTTTCGTGTTCTTGATTCAGAAGAGGATAGATTTCCAAGAATAATAACACTTGAACAAGAAACAAGCATGTTCTGAAGCTCTCAAAAACCCACTGTTCAGCATATTTCAGAAAGAACCACACTTTGTTCCACTAATGTTCTCAGTAATGTTGGTTGAGATGATAAGATGTGGAATCACATTTCTTACTCAATCATACTGGTGTGCTGTTGCTTTCAGAGCGATGCATTTATACATGCATGTACACACACTTTAAAATCCTGTGTTTGGTTCTTCCACTGAGAATGAGAGGAACTATGCTATTACACATGTGCCAAAAATCAGTAACACAAGTTTTGCATAAAATGTTGGTCTTTTTTTTATTTTTTATTTTTTTATCTGGCAAGGAACATTGTGTGATATTGTGGTAATATCCATAAACCTTGGTTCTGATATAAGCATATAAACCAATGTTCAGTACAGTGCTATCTACACTCCTAAAAAATATTTTAGTCAAGATGTTTTTTTTTTTATTATTATTCCTTTATTCCTTAAGAGTGTACGTGTTTTTGTTTATTATGCAATTTCGATGTGTTTAGTTGCATGTGTGCTGATCCTGTTGGCGTGTTCAACATGAAGACACTCATTCTGTGAATGTAAAAGACTCAGATATTTCTTTTATACATTTAGCTTTTATTATAAAGGCCACTGGGACCATGAGTGTGTATTGTGTTCTCTTTTGTTAATGTTTGTTTTTTCAATAACTGGTTCTGTGAGAATCCCGATTTTCTCGGTTTCATCATTGACAGGAACCCTTATTTCTTTCAATCTATTTTTCAGAACCTAAATATTTTCATGTCTGTATATGCATTATTACCTTTCTTAGTCTTTGCTTTTTTTAGGTTAATTAAGATTTGAACATCTTCAGCATTTCTGCAGGATTCCCTAGTGTCTAGTTTTGTCCATCATCTCTACTCGTTTATTAAATTGTCCTACTTTCCCTGGTGTATAGTTGTTTCTATTTCTCTCAGACTTTATAGACAAAATATTCCCCTTTTCTGTAGTTTACCGAGAAGACAGGTTGTTAGTTTTGCTAGTCTCTATGTTCACAAGATTTGAGTTACTTTAATCTTTAGATTCCCCACAACTGCCAAGGTGGGGTATCACATTTGAACAACCCCTTAAAATGAGCATGCATGCTACAATATTCAAAGAAAGTCATATAGTATTTATATTTAGAATGAATGCTAAACTCAGACAATATAACCTTTTTTTTGTACTTTTTGAACTGTTACATTTTTCCCTTTTTATCCTGAGCTCTATTTTTCCGATATCACCACGATCAGTTCTCAGTGACTAGACCTCTATACCTCAGTTTCTATCTTGCTGTTAGAGTTGCAGTCAGAAGTAATATTGTCATGAACATGAGCATCATGACAATGACCTCAAGAATAAAACTTGCACAAAGATTAATTTTATTCTTGGTTTTCTGAGATCATCAAGGGGTCATAAATATCTATACAGAGGATCTAATATTTGAATTAATGCCTCTTGGCAAGTTTCATAAACATTTACTGTACCTGGAAGGAATATAAGACTTTTCTAGGAAAAGGTGTCCAGTTGGTGAGGAGTTTCTGCTTTTTGGTGTCACAGGGTGTATCGGTCTGAGGATGAGCACAGGCTTGTGTATTAATAGAAGCACAATTACATACATTTCCTTGTTTACAATTTTTCTAGGTTTTCTTGTATTTATGGGTCTGTATTTCTTTAAGTGTTTTTGCTCTGCAGGAGCAAAACAGAAAGAGAGGATTTCATTTTTCTATCCATTAAAAAAAAAAAAAAGATTTTAACCATGTGCACTCAAAACACTACACCAGCTTCTCTGTTTCTGTTAAGTGTCTCCATGGGGCAACTTTACTCTCTATTACAGAGCAACAACATTACATTGTCACAATACTGCCGAAGTACATTATGTAATAATCATGTAGAATTTTTTTTTTCTGTCTTTCTTTCTCTAGAATTCCCATAACTCTAAAGTATTTAGTGATAAGTTATTTTAGCTATTTCTTAAAGAGCCTGGTAAGCTCATAGCAGTATCTTTAACGTAAATCAGATTCCTGTTCTTGTCTTCCAGGAAAGGAATCTGATGTGATGTTATCAATGTTCTTTATGCTTTCTTCTCTATCACGGTTATGAAGAATGGTTATTTGAGTTCCTGAAATAGTCAAACCTGCCTGCTGGGCACCAACAATCAAAAAAAACTCTTGACCTGAATCTGCAGAATTTTACTGCTTCCATGTGGTTGGTTAATTGGATATGTGTGTGGATGTATTAACAAACCAGTGTACATGTATTTTTAGTCGATGATGAGCATAATTTAGTCTTGCTTACAACTATAGTTTCATTAACACTGATGTGACCATTTAAAAATGTTTCTGTTTGAAGCTGATGAATCACTGATTTGCTTATATGTCTAATATTGGGCAGTTGTTGGACAATTAACTTAATATAGAAATTGGAGACATTATTTCCCTCAATAATTAATTATTCCCGTAATAATTCATTGGATGTCACCATCAGTCTGACATAATTTTGGTCCATTCTTTTTTAGAAAATTGCTTCAGTTTATTGAGATTTTGGTCATTTACAGTCCATCCACAGCATTTCTTTTGGGTTGAGGTCTGGACCTTGTCTTGGCCAATCTAAAATCTCAATTATTTTATCTTTCAGCTATTCTGATATAGATTTACTAGCGTCCTTCGGAACATCGTTTTGATGCCTGACCAAATTTCGACTATGCTTTGGCAGTTAGACAAATGACTTCATATTTGTCTTTAGAATACTCCGAGAACTCTACAGAGAGGTTAACGGTTGACTCAATGACAGCAAGTTGCCCAGGTCCTGTGGTTCAAAAGCAAGCCCAATCTTACCAGATTGATTTTCAACAACAGATGCTTACCATTTCATCTTTCTCTGCATGATTGCATGATTTTCTGCACTAATTTGGAGACATTAGCTTGAGTTTTGAGATTATTTGCTTATTATTTGATGTTTATATTATATGAACTTTCCACCTAGAATACATTAGATTTGAGTTGAATTTGGTGCTTGGACCCCTAAGTATTAATGTTAGTGGGATTCCCATCACTATAGCAAAAAAAAAAAAAAATTCTTGCTATACTTCATGGGCTTGTGAGGCTTCCTGGTCCCACTGTGAGAACCCAAAAAAAAAAGCTTGTCCAGACAAGAAAAGATGAGTGCGACCATCAGTCCTGTGTCGTGGCACTAGGAAAACATCCTGAGAACATTCATGTTTCTTGCATCTCGACCAAGGGAGTGAGCTCATGAATAAAGAATGATACAAAACAGTTTGATTACAAAACCTTTTCCAGTATGATGGAACACTTTGCTGTTAGGAATAATCCCTGAATGCTGCTTTGCACCTGTGGACTTTGGCTGAGACTTCATTTCTCAGGGTGCACCTGTGTCACATGATTTTTAATAGTGATCACCTGTGGCTTGTTTATCCATAGACCTTAAGTTTTATGTTGTTTGTCTTGCATCTGGACTAATACTGTATTGTTATCCTGGCTATTCTGTTTATTAAAAAAAAAAATATGTATAACTCAATTATTTTTGTTGTTGTTGTTTGTTACTGCAACTTTGTCTGGCCTGCATTCATTATATCCTAATATTTGCTATGAGGCAAAAGTAATAAATAAGTAGTTCGGGGAACAAAACATCGAAATTTTGGGTCCATGGCCAGGAAATTCACAAGAACTTGTGGTCAATCCTTAGGAGGCGGGATGACAAATAAATAAAATATATATATATACTAATTCTGACAAACTCAAAGCATTGATTATGTAAGAATGAGTCAGGATGTGGCCCAGAAGTTGATTGACAGCTTTGTTTGGCCTGCATTCATTATATCCTAATATTTGCTATGAGGCAAAAGTAATAAATAAGTAGGCTCGAGGAACAAAACATCGAAATTTTGCGTCCGTGGCCAGGAAGTTCACGAGAACTTGTGGTCAATCCTTAGGAGGCGGGATGACAAATAATAATAATAATAATAATAATAATAATAATAATAATAAATACTAATTCTGACAAACTCCAAGCATTGATTATGTTATTATATTAAAAATGAGTCAGGATGTGGCCCAGAAGTTGATTGACAGCATGCCAGGGCAAACTGTAGAGGTCTTGAAGAGAATGGTCAACACTGCGAATATTGACTCTTTGCATAAACTTAATGCCATTGTCAATAAAAGTCTTTGACACTTGCATGTAAGTACAGTATACTTCAGTATAACGCAGCAACATCTATGATCAAAAAGATCTAAGAACACTGAAGCAGCAGACTTTGTGAACATTAATATTTGTGTCATTCTTAAAACCTTTGGCCACGGCTGCACATGCTATGGCAATTACCTTTAACACGTTTCTACACACACATTACTGTTACACCTTCCTACAATTGCGTTGTTACTGAACACCCACCCACACCAATGCTGTGTGTGAACACTGTGGATGGAGCTGCTTTACTAAAATACGCACACAACATTCATTTTTGTTTCTCCAGCCCTTACACACACACACACACACAGAGCGAGAGTCACTTGTTTCTTTGTGCTGTGATAAAATCTTACGGGTCATTTCTGTCCAAATGATGGATCGGTCCTGCAAACGAGTCAGAGAGTTTCAAGCATCGTCTAGTTATTTATGACTTTGTGGTGGCCAAATGCGCACATGATGAGAGAGATACACGGCAGTGTTGACTGTGTGGCCACATTTGGCAGGTCCCCATGAAAGGAATTGCTTTTATTTTTATTTTATTTATTTATTTATTTTATTTTATTTTTCATATAAACCTACAGTTTCTTTTGGAGAAATAAATAGCTAAGATAGATGCGGCTCACATTTTAGATGAAAAGCTCGTTAGATAAAATCCTGACACATGGCGCATGGTGAAGATTTTTCAACCTTGATGCGAATGAGAACGATTCAATCTACTTACTCCGTTCTGTATCGCATCAATATACAGACTGTCCTGTTCGCTCTTATTGACATTACGCTTCTACTGTAGTTTTTTTAAATATATTTTTTAAAGATTTTCTCTGCCAAAAGCTTAAAAGTGGCTTTGCGACAAAAAGCGCGTTACAAATTCAATGTAGTAGTAGGAGGAGGAGGAGTAATAATAAGAATACAATATAAGCAGGATCTTCTACTACGTTCATGGTGTAAAACAGTATAGCCTATTAGGTAAGTGGGTAAGTGTTTGTACACTAAAAGCTTTCATTTAGTCCCCATTGCTTGGACAATGTAGAGTGTTTTAGGAAACATGTGGAAGCAAAATAAATAAATAAATAAATAAATAAATAAAATGAAAGATATTATATAATATTATATATCATAATAATATTGCTGCTCCTGTGTACATCTGTGCCTGTGTGTATGATCAAAATCGTCATTTTTTTTCAATACATACACACAATAAATCAAAAATAAATTAGATAGAACAGATATCTAATGTGTTTTGATTTAGTGTGTGTGTGTGTGTGTGTGTGTGTGTGTGTGTGTGTGTGTGTGTGTGTGTGTTTTCTTTAAAAGAAAAAAGTAGTAATCTAATCTGTCTGACTTATTTATGAACTTTGGCAATATGTCCATTTTTGTCATGCTAATAGATAAAAGAGCGCGTTTCATGTTCATGCACAGAAGTGTCCACAAGGAGGCGAAAAAGGCACACCGTATTTCACATTGCGCATAATTTAATTTGTATTCATTTATTCAGGTATAACTTATGTTAAACTAAATCAGTGATCAGCAGTTCATAACACTAATAGATTATTTATCTAAGTGATAGATTCGGAGAGACAGGAAAAAGAAGTGCAAACCTAGGAGTTTAGGTCTTATTGCTTTACACTCGGTTTCATGCTTTAATGTAAGCTGTAGATAAACTAACATTTAGTTTAATTAGACTAAAAGTCAAACAAAATGCTAAAGTTAAACTGTGTAAATGTCGCAGTGATTGTATTATTATTATTATTATTATTATTATTATTATTATTATTATTATTATCTCTTTTTTCTAATTATTATTAATATCTTATTATTAACATTTTTAAAGTCCTAAATAAAATACAGATTTTTATCTGCTTCTTAAATGCGATTATTTAAATAAGAATACTTTATTTACTTTATTTTGCACTGAATTGCATTTATGAAACTAATGAATTTTGCCATAAATAATCTAAGAAACACGAACAGCTACATCAAGAACAACAATAACAGGCCACTATAATACACACATTACCATAATGATGCAAAATACACACAAACACTTGCTTTTGTACAGCACAAAAATCATGTTTTTTTTTTTTTTTTGGAGCAACATGCCGACATTTAGGTGTTCCTTCACACCTCCACATTATTATTATTATTATTATTATTATTATTATTATTATTGCTATTGCTATTACTATTATTATGATTATTGTTGTTGTTGTTGTTGTTGTTGTTGTTTGTTATTATTATTCGTATTTCAGCAGGCATTCTTAATATTCAATAGGCTGATCTTTTGATCTATCAAACTACTTATTTAATGAAAATGTAATAAATTATCATTACTAGCATTATTATAATTTTTGACAATAATGATAATAGTAATTAGAATAGGAATAAAAATAATCCTCCTCATCAACATCATCAGTTAAACAAGGTCATTATTGCAAACGTCAGGGTGTCCAATAACATATGGGAAATAAGTGAAAAAACGTGTTTTTTTCTTTCTTTTTTTTCTTTTTTTTATTTGGGGGGGGGGGGGGTCCGTCATCTAAAAACTTTAAATACACCTGACAAGAACAAGTAAAAATAAATATTTAGACTACTACTACTACTCATAAAATTAATAATAATAACACAGTAATATGTTCTCTTGAATTAATATTTTAACCCTCAATACCTGTTTTTTGTCCCTTGAAAAACTTTTTCTGCCTAAGGATTTACAAGTTTAAAGTGGCAAGTTCAACTTTATTATCGTTATTATCAGAATCAGAATCGGGTTTTATTTGCCAAGTATGCTGACACAAATAAATTTGATTGCGACAGTTTGTGGCTCTTTATCTACAGACCAATATAAAACACTGTACACAATACCCTGTACATTTGTATATAATTATTATTATTATATGTAACAGATATACATAAAGTAAGTGTGCAAGGTATTTCATGTAACCGTGGTGTGCATCACATATAATAAGTAATGCAAACAGCAGTAATGTGCAGTAGGATGTAAAACGTTTGTAAAAAAAAAAAAAAAAAAAGCATGTTGATGCATTTACACAATACACAGTACAAGAGGTTTGAGTAGCGCGAATAACAGCGATGTACAGTAATTATCATTATAAGTTAAACAATAATAATTAAATAATATTTTGCATTAATATGGATATATGTATGATCATAAAACGCCAGGTTTTTAAGAGGGTGAAAATGGATATATGGTCAATTTTATTTAAAATATTTATTTATTTTTAAAAGATTACATTACTAAATTGAACAGTACATATATCACCTAAACAATATGGTAAAGCAATCTTTTTAAAATGTACATGGCGCATAGAGTTTCTGGAGGAGAAACAAGAGGTTTCAAACAAAAGTGCTCCCTCTGTGCGAGCTGCAAGAGGAAAAATCAGTTCATATTTTTTATGCGTAGGGGAAAAAAAGGAGTAAAAGCGACGGAACAGATCCTAACTGCTGTGTTTTAATTAGATAAATAAATGTCTAGGTATTATAAATCGATACATTATAAATTGATATATATATGGATTTATTTATGTAATAAACTAAGCTATAATTGCTGGTTCTGTAAAAACTATGTTGTCATGAAGTTTCATGCCTGATTTTAAGCTCTTTAGACTGCGATACCCCGCCAATGAGGATTGCAACTGGACAACTGAGCAGTCATGATGTGTATTTAAATGTGTGTAAATGTGTTAAAACATACACTGTATATCTCTGTTACAAGCAGGATTTTTATGTCACTGTGATTCATGCCAGTGGAAACAATATGTGAATAAGAATTAGTAGAAAACAGATTACAATACACACGCCAATGAATTTAAAATGATGCATTTAAAATGTCAATGCTAGTGTGGAAGTGATAAAGTTGGAAAAAATGCGGCTTAATATTCCCAAATCACAGATCACTTATTTCCTAGCACGCAACAAAAAATCAGTATGCTGCCTGCAATTTACTTCATGTGCAATTTTATTACTTTGCAATGCACATGTATACCTATCTATGCCTTTATATTTCTACTTTCAAAAACATTTACTTGAGGATGCAAACAAGCGCGTGGCAGATGGGATTTATTATTATTATTATTATTATTATTATTATTATTTATTATTATTATTATTATTTTTTTGCATCCGGGTACTGGAACACGTACTATTTCCCCCTAGTCTTTAGCACTTATACTCATACTCATGCATGGCGTATCAGGGCGTTCCGAAGATGACGCACGAGCTCCAATCATTCCCGTGCTCCACTAAATCCTGTCCAATAGGAGACAGAGAGTTTCTGGTCGCTCGGTGATGTCACTCACAGGTGAAAGTGGGAACGGTTAGGGCGTGTTGTATGAGTGTGTGAGTGGGTGTGGGTGTGGGAGTGTACGTGTGTATGTGTGTGCGTGTGCTCTGTCTTTCTCGGACGCAGGAGCGCGCGGTAGCGACGTGGACCGACATGAAAGTCGCGCGCCACCGCCGATCGTGGAAGCATGCTGGAGTAGAAGAGCGGATGAGTGCACGCAAGCAGAACGAATCGGTCTTATTGTGCATTTGACGTCGCATTGCATTTGATTTCTTTTTAATTACTTGTTTTTGTTTTTCATCTTATGCGCGCGATGGCGGTGCGCAGCAGCTCCTTGATACCTTTCTCGATTCAGGCGATTTTAAACAGAAAAGCGGAGGAAGAAGAGGATGAGGAAAAGGGCGACGACGGAAGTCGCCGTCTTAAAGAGCTGGACGTCTGTTTTTCGAAAAGTGCGTGCTGGAAAATATTCGGAGGAGCGCACGAGGACGACGCCCGGGAGGACAGGGAGAGGGAGACAGCGCGCGTGGCGACGAGCCACCACCACCACCACCACCACCATAAGAGCTACGACTCAGACTCTGGGCTCAGTGAGGACCACCAGCACGACCAGCACCAAGATGGGGAGGGGAAAAGCGGGTCGGGGCGCGAGCACGAACAGCACGACGACTGCGACTCGCGCGCACTGGACGAGAGCTTTCAGGACGAGACGGACCGAGATTCCACGGCTGCGGAGCAAGCGCGAGAGCTGAGCGACTGCGAGCTCTTAGCCAGCGTGTCCGGTAAGTAAGTGCCTCCCCTCTCGTAGCCACGTTTTCGCCGCGCGAGCATGAAATTTGAATTAAATAATTAAGAGCTTTACTTTTTATTTTATATATTATTTATATTTGCTTTCATGTAGCAAACATGCATTAAATACATTTCATAAGTATTTTATAACAAAAAAACGTACCTTACATGTGTAAGTGCATGCAACATTGAACGTGATTTCGTTTAGAAACATTCTTCTTCCCGTTTTAGCAGTAGCAGGCGCGCACAGATTTGTTCTTTTAGCCTGACGTAGCATAAATAAACACGAAGCGAACTGCTGGGTGTGTGTTTACGGCTAAGGCTGGTTTTAGGCGTTTAATTCCAATTTGACACCTAAAACAAAAGCGCTAAATAAATATTTAAATAAATAAATAAATAAATGTTTGACAACTAAGATTTAATTACTGTTGAATTAGTTATACATTTAAATATAAAGTTAAGTGAAATTTAAATACCCAGTGTTACTGTTAAGCTATAATGTAGAATAAGATGCAGCAACAGTTAGAGCTGCAAATGTTTTCACGTTTTGGTTGAACTTTAAATGTACATACACTGTTTTTCAGTGCAAAAACTTTAGACTACAATATTTTACAAATGATACGTGAAAATATTCCTCGGGAGGTCTCAGCAGTGGAACCTTTGTAGTGTCTACAGGAACATGAAAATGAGTTTAAACATAATTGTTTCCTAGTTTTCATTATTCGTATTATAAAACCACTTTGTTGTTTACATTTTTCTTGTTTTTTATTATTATTATTTTTTTGGATGGGGGTAGATTGTACTAACGCGGAGGAGAAGGTCTCCGAGCAGCCCGGCGGAAAGCAACGCAAGAAACGCTCCCGAGCAGCTTTCTCGCACGCGCAGGTGTTCGAGCTCGAGCGCCGCTTTAGCCACCAGCGCTACCTAAGCGGGCCGGAGCGCGCGGACCTTGCAGCGTCGCTGAAGCTGACTGAGACGCAGGTGAAGATCTGGTTCCAGAACCGGCGCTACAAGACCAAGAGGCGCCAGATGGCCGCGAGCAGCGCCGCGTCCGCGGCCGCCGCCGCCGCCGACCTGCTCCTGCCCACAGCTAAGCGCGTCGCCGTTAAAGTGCTCGTGCGCGACGACCGCAGGCAGTACTCTCCCGGAGAGCTGCTGCTGCTACGGCCTCCACCTCTCCTCGCGCTCCAGCCGCCATCTTCCTCGTCTTCTTCTTCCTCTCCTTCATCATACTGTTACTACTATCACCCACACGCGTACTGCGCGCCCGCCTGGACCCTGTCCGCGTCCGCGTGCGCCGGGAACCAGTGAAAAAAATATATATATATATGGGGGGGGGGGGGGGGGGGGGGGGA
>JAAGKR010008318.1:21187-31897 GCA_011419295.1 Clarias macrocephalus
GGGGGGAGAGAACTTATTTCTTTGTATGTTTGTCTGTGTGTTTGTTTGTTTGGATTTTACGCTCCTAACAAATACAAATTATGGAGGGAGAGACGACAAGACTTCAACTGTTTTAAGCTGAACCAAACCTAAAGACTAATGACATCACTCTATTATATTATTAATGTGATACTTTTCGGTGTTATTTTTATTATTATTGATGTTATTATTAATGCATTCTTTTCCTGAATGTATATGGGAATTTTTCGTTCTCTTTTTTCTTCGTCACTTGCACCCAGAGAAACATAGATGTGTAGGTGTAACGGAAAGACTCCAGCACTTCCGGTCTATAATCTATTCCCTGCGCGAACTAAACACCAGTGTGTGTGTGTGTGTGTGTGTGTGCTCAGAATTACAGACTTTAGTATTAGTGTAAAATCTTGTTGCTGTTTACAGAAAAAAAAACGCATTAAAACGTGTGTGTGTGTGTGTGTGTGTGTGTGTGTGTGTGTGTGCGTGCGTGCGTGCGTGGAGTACACTTTGTCATTGTTTGGTTTATTAAAGGCGTTTAAAGTGACATTCGACCTGTTGGGTGTCGTCACCTTTGTGATGAAGTGCACTAGATTGATGTGAAAAGCAAAACGAAGAAACTATGGCGCAGAATGAGTTACTACCTTATTAAAAACGCTTTTACATTTCCACGAGATTATTTTCCCGTTTTATTTCCCGACAATTTCCCGTTTTGTTATTCCCTATGTCTAATCAACACCAGATAAATTTCTTGAGATGCACTTCGTGTCCTGTTTCTTTTTTTATTTCATTAACAGAAGAACATTGCAATCTATTAAATCCCAATATTAGAAAAAAAGAAAAATTACATTTTAAATGACCTTAATGGAATTTTTGCAATTATTTCAAAGAATGAATGAATGAAATTTCATTTGCGTATTGTTCCCCATATAGGGTAGTTGTGTAAGGCTTTGACAGTTAGAAGGTGTATGTGCGTGTGTGTGTCAGGTTGATGAATGCTCCATTACAGGGCTCGTGCGTTATTTTTATGTTTTATGGTCCTCCTTGTGTGTCGCTGCACATTTGTGTGAAAGTGTTGTTAAGGTGATTTAAAGTCCCTGCACTGCTTTACCCGGTGATTTAATGCGACCCTGTGCACGAGCCGATCAGCTCAGTAGGTCTTCCTAAGAGTCGGAATATAAGGGAAAAGGAAAAATAAATCATGATAACAACAATAAAAGAAAGAAAAATAAACACCCAGCCACCAAGAAGCACAGCACTGGATTAGTTTAATTAGGTTCGATTTATTGTCTTTTTTAAACTAAGTGGTTTCCTTACTTATACTGATACACTCGGGCTGTTTGATGGATTGTTATTTTCTCATTTGAGCCATTCAGTTCCTTATGGTGTTGGTCACTGAGGGATTTATTCTTGATAGATATTTACATACGTGAATAGGTATATGGCTTTATTAGACTCAAAATATGTAGTCCAATTAGTCTTTATTTTTTTAATACTTTGAAAATTTCACACCGGAGAATGCGGTATAACAAATAAAAAAAAGCACAGTACGGTAATCCAGTACTACTACTACTACTACTAATAATAATAATAATAATAATAATAATTGTTCTGTTGTATGTGTACATTTATAATAATAATAATAATAATAATAATAATAATAATAATAATAATAATTATTATTATTATTATTATTCATCCTGCAATGGTCATGTTTCTCCAAGGCGCCTGCTTCTTAAATGAAACACATTTTTACATTTTTAAAAGATGCATTTATTTACACTATTCGGGTTAACATCATTTAAGCGTTTTTTGTTTTTTGCCATTTAACATAACATTTTTTTTGCCTTGCATAATTACCTTAATTTTTGAATTACATAACTGTTGCCTGTCCAAGGCATAATTTCTTCAGACCATCTTGGCATCCGGGTATATTTGTGTATGTAGGTAATGCTATCTCTCAGAGACATTAAACGCATTTATTTAACGCAGAAGTATTCATGGTTATTTTGTATGTTGTATTTTAGTCACGCATAATTTTATTCAGCGCACGAGCGCTTAGTGAAGTGTGAAGTTAACAAACCCAAACTAAACGTGCATCAGACAACCTGAAAAAATAACATATATCAAATATTAAATGGCCACATTTGACCTAAAACTGAGTTAGTTAAGAAGTAGCGGAGCAGGTTTTTTCGTCACGCGCTCAGCGCGAGGCCACTTGCTCTGACACAAAGCTCACGGGATTAGCTGTGGAAATCACTCTTGTTCAGTATGAATAAATGCATTAATAAATGTTGCATTCAACTTATGCGTTGCAAAGTAAGTGTGAATATAGCCTATTGGACCTGCTTAAATTTTTGGAAATATGTTTTAAATTTGTCCTCATCGGTTCAGCTCCATCACAACAATTAGTTTGCTGCAACCCGGTTGTGTCCTTTATTGCTTTTTGTTTTGCCGTCAGGTTATATAAGGGAATTATTAACAAATTATTTGGCAAAAAGTAAAAAAAAAAATAGAATATAATTTCGAGATTTCGAGAACCCTTTATTTTATTAATCTTAATATTTTGTCGTTGCTGCTTGATTTGCTTTTCTTGAATGAACATAAATATTAAATGACACTCTAAAATTGCTCAAATTGTAGGCACACACTTCAGCTTTTCAGTAGAAAAGATCTACGTTAAATATGTCTTTCATCTCTAAACCTAGATAGTGTGTACCATTGTTTAAATATTTGAAATACATAAATGAACACTAGAAAGACACATAGCTCACTAACAGTATAATGGTGTACCATTAATGGAACGACCTAAGCGCCAAACAAAACTTCTCTTTATTTATCTTGTAAACAGAAAAGAGCACATGACTTTACCTACAAGGATACTGTCCCCGATGTGTTCATTTAACTAATTAATTCTATTAATACCTAACCCAAAGTTTCAGGATGTTTCTGCTCTATCTGTTTTTACCACATATATTTTGAGAACACGTTATAGTATTATTAATTTAGCATAAATAAAGATAAAACACCTCCCAGTAACGCCCCAAGGGATTTCACTCCACCACAGTGAACTAACCTACAATTGTGGCTGTAACAACCAAGACCTCTCAGAAAACAATTGAAACCACCAAAGGTCACAATCAGGTGTAATCATAGCCATTATGACAGTTTCTGTCATGACGTATCATGTCTTCTCCTTGAAAATGGAAGTCATGTATGGCCAGAAAAATCTTTGTAGTGAATTATATGCTCAGCACAAAGTTATTTGTAATTAATCTCTTATCTGTTTTTATAAGAAAACTATGCTACAGTTTACATTTTAATTCCTTATTTTACTATATACCCTAACTGTGCTACACATGGTATAAATTTAATGATTTATACCCTTTTAAGATAGCACTATTTACAATAAAGAGGTATTCTGCTTTCGACTCCAGACATTACTGCATACTGCCTTCAAACCTAGTGCGCCATTAATCTAATGGTGAGTTATTTTGAATTCTGTTCCCGCCTCCATCCTTTTCTTTCATGCTCTGTCTGGTATACATCCTGAGTATATTGCACTCTTTTCATTTTATTTTGTCACTCATTACAAATGGACTTTTATATATCATGTACTATTGCCTATATGTCAGACAGGAATCAGCTGGGATTTAAGACCCTACTCTTGGCATGTGAATAATGTCTCGTATACATCCATTTCTAGAAAATTAAGCCTAAAATCTATAATGGTTAAGGGTTCACAACCCCCTGACAGGTTAATGTGCCTCCTCCGGATACATTGCTTATATATATATATATGGACTCTTAAAGCAGACTATATATATATATATATATATATTTGTGTGTGTGTGTGTGTGTGTGTGTGTGTGTGTGTGTGTGTGTGTGTGTGTGTGTGTGTGTGGAAAATGTGTCAACTATATGTCTGCAACAGGAAGTCATTTAGAATTGGAACAAAATTACTCTGCATAGGATCATTGTATGTGTGTGTGTGTTTTTTGTGTGCGTGTGTTTTGAAATGCCGACACCCATGCACTCTGTGCGCGAGAACGCTTGAATTGACTCTATATTGCACGTGGAGGTGCACTGAAGGCCTGGCGCATTTCCCCCCTTTAACTTCATCCCCTATAAATAAGTACCCCGATGGTTAAACATTCCGGGAAAAGGCACAGAAATGACCGAGAAGAAAAAAAAAAAAGAAAAACTTGAGTGAGGCCTAAAGCCTCTGCTGAGTGTGTTTGAGAGTAAGGGAGAGAGAAAGAGACCGTGCGAGCTCGGTCGCGTCTGGAAGTGATTCGCAGATGGAGCTTCACTTTTGCCACTCAAAATGGTATTGACATTGAGATCATGCGAGATCTTCACACACACACACACACACACACACACACACACACACACACACACACACACACACACACACGCGCGCGCTTTCTTCCCCTCATTTTCAATTAGGTTATCCTTATTAGCACGACAAAGCTGCATTTGTGTTGAACTCGTCCCAGACTGAGTGAATATAATAATAATAATAATAATAATAATAATAATAATAATAAATTAAAAGTAAAAATATATATTTTAAAGAGTATTTTGGAACAAATTAAGAAAATAGACCCTTAGTATCTCAAAGAATAAATAAAATAATATTCAAAATAATATAATTAAAATAATATAATAGAATAATAAAATTAACACACACACACACAGGCGCATATATCCTCCATCAATTTCGACCTCTCTCTCTCCCTCTCTCACACACATACCTCTTTCTTCCCCTCACCTTCAATTAGGGTAAATTAAATTTAATTCACAGTTCCTTATGGGCAAGACAATGCTGCATTTGTGTTAAAATCGTCTTGAACTGAGTGAATATATAATAATAATTTTAAAAATTAAAGGAAACAATATCAAGTGAAAAAAAATCAAACAAAATAAGAAAAAATGCCATACGTAGCTAAATTAATAAAACTAATCCTCGTCATTCTCTCACACAAACACACACTGCTGTAGTATACTATGCTTGATTCAAGTAGTTGTAAGTAATAATAATAATAATAATAATAATAATAATATGCCTCGTGGAGACGTGTGTGCGTTAGTAAGTGACATGACCAGTGTCGCGGTAATTTCCCCGCAGGTTTATCGGGCATTACGTCTCCCTTTCGCTCTGTATATTTACGCAGAGATTGGAGACGTCAAAGGCAATTTGTGCGCACACGCTAATAGAGGCGGCCTGACGGCGTAATGGCGCTTAATCAGGGCGATCATGTCGGCCCGCGCGAGCACGCTGTTGTGCCAGATCAGGTTTCCCGTAATGTCGAGTAATGGCGGCGAAATTGGCGTTTCTTCTCGCGCTCTCGGTAATCCCGCGCGCCTCCGCACCTGCGAGCCATTCCTCCTCCTCCTCCTCCTCCTCCTCTCATCTCGGAGCGCTAGAATTCAATTACACTCTTTAAAAAAAATTACAAGGCACGAGCCGTTTTTGTTTCCCCGACAAGTGCAGGTAAGGGAGATCCGACAAACCTCACAGTTTATATCTACAGCTACATATGAGTTAGAATAATAATATTGAATAATAATTGCAAGTATTATTATTATTAGTAGTACGTTCATTTTTTTTAGATTGCTTTATAGAGAAAAGAGCTCGTGGGCAGCTGTGTGTTGTTTACCTCCAGCTGAGCTGTTCGCACAGGTACACACTCCTATCTTCTACTCACTGATTACGAGCTTTACTAATAACCACCGCAGTAATAATAATAATAATAATAATAATAATAATAATAATAATAATCGAAAATAACTAACTACTAATTAAGTAACACTGGGTAAAATATTTTGACACGTTAGTAGGTTATAATAGATGTTGATTGAACAGAGTGGATTGTACATTAATAAGGAAGACAAAAAAGAAAAACACCAAAACAGATACAAGGGGAAAAAAGTAAAACATTATACATAAAACCAACCAAAACGCAGACTACAAGGGCAAGTTACATCATTTAACATTAATGTACAATAATATTTTATTTTAACCCACTTTTAAATGCAGTGTATCTGGAGCGCACATAACACCCAGATTGCTCCTTTTTTCTCTTTAGCTTTTGTTTGCAGACACATTGTTTTAAGATAGTTTAATTATTGAATTAATATTTACATTTTAGTATTTTCTTTCATTTCTCATATAATTCACTAGTGATGTAACACTCTATAGTTAGCCGTGTTTATTTTTTGCTGCTCGTTTTTATTATATATTAAAATATATTAAAAACTCTTATTATTTTTTTCTGCATTTGCTATTATGTATTATTTTCGTTATTGTCCGTTTCCATGATCACTCTATATTTTTTCACGTAACACATTTGTGCAATTAATAAAATATTAATAAAAGTACTATTTGAAATTTTACATTATTATTATTATTATTATTATTATTATTATTATTATTATTATTATTATTATATACCTACACTATTGTATTATATTGTATTATATTTTATATTTATATGTATACTTTTTTGACACTTAAAAAATTTAAAATAGGTTTATGTTGTTATATTTGGATAATTAAATTCTGGATGACTATGTTTTAAACAAATTGCACATGGCAAAACATGACAGATACACTGACACAAGGAGGCAACTCTGATGCATAAATGCTTTACATTATTACGGTTGTTCTTGTTGTTTTGGTTATGTGCACCACTGTGATGGTTGAAACTCTTGTTGAAGAATGTGCAGGAGTGTGGAAGACTCTCAGAAGGACAAGTCGTCCTCTTCCCGTTTTCGTTCCCATCCCGCGGGGACGTTGAGCAGTATCCTGTGGGTAAACGGAGGGCATGGTGCTATTAGGCGTTCTGCCTTTGCGGGTGCGCTGTAGTTTAAAACTGATTTTAAAGTATTCTTTAACAATACGGCTTTCTTTTAGTAACAAACACATTTTTTTTACTTCGGAATTTTTATTAATTATTATTAATTATCTGATTAGGGATATCAAAATATGCGCACCCTAAATGTTTAAGATTAGTTTAAGATTATTATAGATAGCTTTTCTAGCGGCTCGTTGGTCTAGGGGTATGATTCTCGCTTTGGGTGCGAGAGGTCCCGGGTTCAAATCCCGGACGAGCCCAAATTTTAGGACAGTAGTGGCTTAGTTTGATCATAAATCGAAATTTGTGGGAGTCAGCCTCCACCCTGACACAGCTGGGCCCTTATCATTTCCTGCTCCAGCGCCTCTGTGTCATGGCTGAATCTATGCTCAGACACCAGCTTTATAAAATAAAAAATGGGATGAAAGGAAAAATTAGGCGAGGAAAAAATTCTATGTTGTTCAGAATTGTTCACACAGAAAAAACATGTTCTGTATATGATCTGGATATACATAATGAACTTAAATTTCTGTTTACATATAGGGCTCCTAAGGGAAGCTTCTCACTATTTAAGCATGGTGCAACTTCATTGACAGATGTGATGTTAACAAACAAACAAACAAACAAATAGATGTATCTTGCTGAGAGAGGGATATATGCACAGACAGACAGACAGGTGTGTCTTCACAGAAGAGGTGTCTTGCTTACTGACTAACAGACAGACAGACAGACACACAGACGGATGAGTCTTGCTGACAAACAGAATCAGGAACAAACAGCCAAGACAGAATGAGAGACAGACATACATGTCTTGCTGACAGACAGACAGATGTATCTTTCTAACTGACAGAGTGATGAGTCTTGCTGACTGCCTGACAGACAGACAAACAATCAAACAAATGGAAAAAGAGATGTGTCTTGTTCGCAGACAGACACAAAGACAGATGTTTTTTTTTTTAATGACAAAGACAAAAATACAGACAGACGTGTCTTGCTGGCAGACAGAAAGACAGACTTGCATATAGACAGACGGATATGACTTACTGACAGGAAAACAAACAAACATACATACATACAGACAGACAGACAGGCGAGAAATGACCAAGAAGTGAAAGTACATGTTGTGTTATTTATAATGTTTTTAGTCTTTTTTTTTTACTAAAAATATTTGGAATGTGTTATTGCAGATAATAAATAAAATAATAATTAAAAAGAAATAAACATTTTCTTAATATTAAACAGGATATTTGTCAGAAGCACGCGCGCGCTCAAAACACTCCGTTCCCTCGTTCAAATCTCCTGCAGGAATCTTGGTTTCCTTGGCAACGAGGAAGCGTCATGGCGGACGAATCCATTTTACCCCCGTGGGTAGGAACAGACATGAAAAAGCCAGAAACTTATCCAAAGTGTGCTTGGAAACATTTCAACGCATAGTTTCAGCCAAGAGACCTCTATATATGTTATATACAACTTTAATAAAATTAATATTCAGGGAAGAAATTACGTTATTTATGATCAGAGTTTTGCTATATGCTCCTCCTCATGGTTGGTGCCGCTCTCCGGCTGTTTGAGTGAAGATGGCGGCCCGTTGCTTAGCACAAATTGTTATATGATTAAAACCTAAATTTACCAAGCGTTTTACTGATTTCATTGTTTTATTTGTGTGTTTTCTCTATATTTTGTACACACACACACACACACACCGATAAACATGTCGGATTCGGAGGAAGAGAGCCAGGAGCGGCAGCTGAAGATGGTGTTAATCGGAGACGGAGCTTCGGGAAAGGTGAGGAGGGATTTACGGCAGCTTTGGATGGCATGCTAAATGCTAATGCAGCCTTAGCTAATCTCTTATATAGTATAACATGCGTGGATGAAGATGCAAAATCTTCCGCCTGGGTCAGCGCGCTAAAACGCCGATCTAATCCGTCGCGTTATAATAATAATAATAATAATAATAATAATAATGTCGCGTTATAGAGCTGTAAATCAGGAAGATTTTAGCAACATGAACCAGAATCACTTTTTTGTTGAGCAAATGTGTACAGCCATGTAAGATGGCACATCATGTCATGTGCAATAACGCATCAATGTGTGAACATGGAGACAACCAGAGCTACAGAAGTGCAGATTACAATACAGTACAAAACACATTATAAATACTGTACAAATCAAGCTCCATATACAGCACCATGTAGTAAAGGGAAGGTTCTGCTGAGCACAGTGAAGTCGTAAAGTTGCCCAGGTAATATTAGTACCAGACCATTGGCCAAAACTACCTGATCCGTTCTCCTAAATGTAATAATAAAGCTGTTAAAAATAGCACAACAGGCTACGTTTAATTATAAATAATAATGCATGAATTCTGTTACAGCTTTATGTGTGTATGTGTGAGCGGAAGTTGTGTAAACTAGAATAGAGATTTATACAAAAAGAAGGCTTTGATCATGGCATTACAAAATAGGCATTTACATGGTTACAATGTTATAATGATATAATCACTATCAAGCATTGTGGTGGTTGGTAGTAATAGTTATCAGTGATTAGTGTTTGTAACGGTGGTGATCAGCGATCGGCCTTCGGGAACAGTGGGTGATCAGCGATCAGTCTTCGGGAACAATGGGTGATTGGTTTTCGGGATCAGCGATCAGTCTTTGGGAACAGTGGGTGATCAGCGATCGGCCATAGGGAACAGTGGGTGATCAGCGATCGATCGGTCTTCAGGAACAATGGGAGATTGGTTTTCGGGAGCAGTGGGTGATCAGCGATCGGTCTTCGGGAGCAGTGGGTGATCATCGATCGCTCTTCGGGAACAGAGGGTGATCAGCGATCGGTCTTCGGGAACAGTGAGTGATCAGCGATCGGCCCTAGGGAACAGTGGGTGATCAGCGATCGGCCTTCGGGAACAGTGGGTGATCAGCGATCAGTCTTCGGGAACAATGGGTGATTGGTTTTCGGGATCAGCGATCAGTCTTCGGGAACCGTGGGTGATCAGCGATTGGTTTTCGGGAACAGTGGGTGATCAGTGATCGATCGGTCTTCGGGAACAGTGGGTGATCAGCGATCGATCGGTCTTCAGGAACAATGGGCGATTGGTTTTCGGGAGCAGTGGGTGATCAGCGATCGGCCTTCGGGAGCAGTGGGTGATCATCAATTGCTCTTCGGGAACAGAGGGTGATCAGCGATCGGTCTTCGGGAACAGTGAGTGATCAGCGATCGGCCATAGGGAACAGTGGGTGATCAGCAATTGGCCATAGGGAACAGTGGGTGATCAGCGATCGGCCATAGGGAACAGTGGGTGATCAGCGATCGGCCATAGGGAACAGTGGGTGATCAGCGATCGGCCATAGGGAACAGTGGGTGATCAGCGATTGGTCTTCGGGAACAGTGGGTGATCAGCGATCGATCGGTCTTCGGGAACAGTGGGTGATCAGCGATCGATCGGTCTTCGGTAACAGTGGGTGATCAGCGATCGATCGGTCTTCGGGAACAGTGGGTGATCAGCGATCAGTCTTTGGGAACAATGGGTGATCAGTGATCGATCGGTCTTTGGGAACAATGGGTGATCAGCGATCGATCGGTCTTCGGAACAATGGGTGATCAGCGATTGGTTTTTGGGAGCAGTGGGTGATCAGCGATCGGTCTTCGGGAACAGAGGGTGATCAGCGATCGGTCTTTGGGAACAGAGGGTGATCAGCGATCGGTCTTTGGGAACAGAGGGTGATCAGCGATCGGTCTTTGGGAACAGAGGGTGATCAGCGATCGGTCTTCGGGAACAGTGGGTGATCAGCGATCGGTCTTCGGGAACAGTGGGTGATCAGCGATCGGTCTTCGGGAA
>JAAGKR010008319.1:0-31884 GCA_011419295.1 Clarias macrocephalus
GATAGCGCTGTCCTTCGAATGTGTTATGCCGCTCCCAATGGTGCATGAGCAAGCAGTTTGAAAAGATGCGATCAGCTGGCGTCATGTGGTTCGGAGGAAACACGTGATAGTCTTTGGCCCTCCTGACTGAGTGGTAGTAGTAGCTTAATATGGGAGCCCCCTAGTGACGGGGGAGGAATTGGACCCGACTAAATTAGAAAGAAAATTGGGGGGAAAAAAAGTTCCTGTCATGACTTGTTCCTGTCATCTCAGGAAGTTTGAAATTAAAAATATATAAATTATAAATTTGCTCAAAAGCTAAAAATGTCTAAATTGTTTTACAAGTTGCTTTGTGACAATGTCCGTTGTTAAAAGCACTATACAAATATATTTGAATTGAATTCAAATTTAATTCAATCTAGTGTTATTTTGATATTTACATGAAAGTAACTCACATTTAATTAATGCTTTCAAGGCTGCCAGATGTTCTGCGAAGAGACTGGTTTCCGAGATTGGTTTTTGAGAAGTTTTTGGAAGAAAGTAGTCTTTTTTCCAACTTTGGTGTCATATTTAACTGCATAAAAACAATTAACATGAACAAAAGTCTTGTTCATACGTACCTGCTTTCACACTGCCAGGGTTTTTCTATGCATTTGCCTTTCATCCACATTCAAACTGCATTTTAAGTCACTGAAAACTGACCTTTTCGAGAACTTCTCATTTTTGCCTTGTGCTCTTTGCGGCCTGTATTTCCCGTGTTTGATGTTGGAGTGTCTTACTCAGTGAGAACGTCTTTTTCGGACGTCTGATTGCCCAGCGTGCCTGCAGGGTTATATTGCTGCTTATTGGTTTGGCGTGCTCTTGACTGTGTGTTTTGTGTATGAATATTTATTCATTAATTAATTAATTTATTAAAAGCAAATATGTGGAAGAGACCTAATACAAATATATAAATAAAAAGATGGCAAAACTTAAATTAAGCATCTAATAGGACTTTTTTAAAAAAAAATTTTAGGAATATGAAATAAATTGTCAGATTATTTCCTGCGAAATATAATTTAACTAAACAAAATGTCCTCCTTATTAGGATGCTCATAATAAAACAGCACTTGATCCAGCACATCTAATTATTTTGCATTTTATTCTTTATTTATGCACCCTGAGTGTTAATTGTTACATGCTTAACTTAATGTAGCCACAAGATACTAAATCGAGGTCATGAATTCCTAATTTGCAAGTGGGATGTAAGATATTCTATCATGCCTTTAATTCAATATTTGAAGCCAATGGTTTTGTTCATTCAAAGCACTCTCTTATAAATAAAATATTCCGATGGTCTGAAGAACTAGCTCACTGAGCTCTCATCTGCGTCTCTATCAGCTAGCTTTAAAATATTTCATTAACTTAATGGTAGAAGTTAATTCCTTGATATAAGTAGTATCTGTGATTAGGATCTTCTCCGATGCCTTGTGAGACATCTTTTTATGGATGATCTTACAAACGAATTCTGCCATATGTCTTTGTTTAATACTGGTCTCAAACTGCATTACATTGTTTTGGAGTGTTTACAGCCCATAGCGTACATTTCTCCTTCAGAGAGCTGTGGCACTGGACTTAATACTGCTTCTTTCTCGAGCTGATATCGCATATGAAAAATGACACAGAATCCTGCTTATCTGACACCTACCTCTATTTTAGGCAACGTCCAGTGTGTGCGTGTGCATAACTCTGTATAGCAGTTAATTTCACTATTAAATGCTTACTGTGTATGCTTAACTCAACTCTTAATACACGGCCCTCTGTGACTAAAGTTTAAAGCACTAGGGATTTTCTTTTTTTAATATAAGCACGTGATCATAATCACAGTTTGTTATGTAGATTACAGCTAACAAGCTTAGCATGTGCACTGCTGCTTTACATATGTCAAGACATCCTGCATCCATTATACCACCATGCATATATTTCCAAGCACTGCGGAGATAGTAGTTCATGATGCTTTGCCCTAATAAGCTTTGAGGCTGAATATTAGGATGCACATTGAATAATAAATCATGGCCTACAACTCTGAGGATGATTAAACACCACAGTTAAAGAGCTGAATAAACAGTGAGATGAAAGAAGCACAAAAGTTTTAAGCTTATGCTTATACATAGGGAAGTAGAATTAATTTCCTATGGGATGCCCGCCAGCATATTGTATAGAGTTGAGGTTGATTAATGAGACTATGTGTTAAAGCTTTTTAAGACATTTTTTTTTTTTTTTGGTCTGATATATGTGCAGATGAATGAAATGCAAATGAGTTGCATTTGTAAAGGTCTAGTGGAGGATCAGACACTGACATCCTCTTTGGGGCTGATTTCCCATTTCTATGTCTATTAGAAAGCTATGATTTCTCGTCTTGTCTGTGTTTAACCTTTCAGACCATATGTGAATTGCTAGACTAACCATATTGTCAGAGTTTTAGTGTAGCAATAAAACACACTTGAAGCGCTATTATTCCTTTTCATTAATGATCGCAGCAACATGCTTTAAAAATTCCACCACAGACATTCAAAGCACATTTTGCTTTTGCTGACTTAATACAACAGCCTTCTGTTGTCCCTATTTCGTGTCTGAGTTGTTAGGCTTATTTAAAGAAAATCACAAATGATTCCACTGTTTACTACTCAGGACTAAATGCAATTTAGAGCTACTTGATGTGAGTTGATGCAACTTGTGCAAAAGGAGAAAATTAGAATTTTAGTATTATAAGCTACTTTGATTTTATTCAAATGACTTTAAGGAGAGATCAAAACACAGAAGTACTACTTTCTGCTTCAGCGCCATGTGAGGCCATCTTGAGTGGGTGTGATTAATTCTCATGCATTGGGCATTTAACCATCAAATCTGTTGGTCAGATCAGCCTGAGTAGAAAAAATCCCATATGCAAAACGTATAGTGCTGTTGATTCTGATCAGAAAGTGTTGTTAAATTTTTTTTCCTGATAGCAGCTCTAACGGGTGGCACAGTGACTTCCGGGGTTGAGGGTTCGAGTCCTGTCTCGGGTCTGTGTTTGTGGAGTTTGCATGTTCTTTCCATGCTTGGTACTCCGGTTTCCAATTTGCCTGCAGTGTGTGAATGCTGTGCCTCCTGCCTTTTCATTTTTTATTAGATAACATTAAGCGATTGGCAATGTTGAAGGGTGGACTCTTGCGTAATATACACTTGGACCATTCTAAAAATATTAATATATTATATAATAATAAATAAGTTGTTGAGTACGGTCCTGCTGTGCTCAGGCCGCACGCTCTAGGAGCTAATGGGTTAATAATGTGTCTAATTAGGCTGCAGCTTATTATTACTGATTAATGATCAATCTATAGATTATTTATTGATTAGTCAATTAGTTTAACCATTTAGTTCGCCAGTGAATAATTATAACTTTTCAACTTCATCTTTTATTCAAGCGTTTTTACGTCCAAGAGCCATTTGGCCATTTAACAGAATTTATATAAATATATATATTTTAAAATTTCCTCGAGGCCTCATGCATTTAACACTTATTTAACATGAAATCTATGCGGCTTAGTTTTTAAAAGTCTATACGCTCATAAACAAACTGTTTACACCTCGCCAATGTGCTAAAAAGCGGCGTTGCAAGACAAGCCATTAGCATCTGCTCAGGAGAATCTTAAATCCTAGACAGTGAAGGTCTGTGATGGCCAATGACTGACACACACCAACACTCAGACTAAACTCACTCTAATACACACTTAGGCTGCTGTCTCTTGGTTCTGAGGTCAGACTGAGAGTCTGGTATGCTTTTTGAGATGCTCATGCTGTGTGAGTGAGTGTGTGTGTGTGAGTGTGTGTGAGTGTGTGTGAGTGTGTGTGAGTGTGTGTGTGTGTGCATGCAAGCCATTTTACCTTGACACACCATTTTATTAAGTGTTTCTTTAAAGAATTACCACAAGTTGGATGACACGGGTTTAGATTTTGGGGATAAAGTCTCATATTCAAACAAAATTGGGGGCAAAAGTAAACATTGTGATGTGGTGCACTCCACAGAAGTTAACGTATTTACATAATAAACATAACTAATTACATTTATGCATCAGTGCAGCCCTGTATAATCATTAATACTGTAAAGTTGTTTATGAGGACATGTTTTTAAGTTTTACCTATGTATTTTTTTATTTGGTAACATGACCACCTGCATATTTTGTCTTATCTTGTTAGTAACTTTGTGTAACAAAATGCTGTAAATGATAATAGGAACTGACTTGTTCTGTGGATTATCCAGAGGATTAAATGCGATTATAAATTTGTGAATCACATTCACTGTGTGTCATTAAATATTTACATTTAGGCATTTTGCAGACGTCCTCATCCAGAGCGACTTATATTTTTATCTCATTATACATCTGAGCAGTTAAGGGCCCAACAGGGACAACTTGGTAGTCGTTAAATTCGAATCTGGGACCTTCCGAACCATAGTCCAATGCCTTAACCACTGAGCTACCCCTGACAATATTGTAATACAGGTAATCCCCAACTTACAAACATTCGGTTTTACGAATTTCTGCAGATACGAATGGACCACGGTTCTATGAACATTCATAGATGCAAACAAATCATGGAAGTAATTCACGTGTATTGTATACTTCAGTGTGCCAGATACCAATATTTACAATTATATACAAAATCTTCAGTGTGTAAATTAATGTATAAAATGTTTCATGTATAAAACTTGTGTTGTATGTGCGCGTGTAGGGGTGCGGGAGAAATAAGTCGGCCTCACCGGTTTCAATGAATCAGTCCTGGACCACGATGATAAAAAATGCCTGACCTGTAAAGCTGTCTCAATAGTGAATAATTTTAATTTAGAAAAATCCTCAGCAAAACAGAGATCACAGTCCAATACAGTGTAAAACAGCTTTGAGACAAAATGGCTTCCGAGATTCCCCTCACGATTTAAAGGCTCTGAGACGACTATGTTACATTTTTCTCATTTCCTTAGGCGTGGTTATGGTTTTTGGCCACATAATGGCAGTGTGGGGAAAAGGGACAGAATTGTAGTGAAGTGGATTGGTAGGCTTTACATTATATATTCCTGTCACATATGTATAAGACTCACTTTGTCAGACTTAAGAACATAGCCGACTTAAGAACGTGCTCTCGGAATAGAACTAGTTCATAAGTTGGGGACTTACTGTATAGAAAAATAGTTATGGCATAAACATCCACACATGCTTTTACAGAAAAAGACAACAATGTGATGTGGGCCAGAATGAACATCATCCTAAAATCCTATCATATTTGTTTTACAGTAAAACTTTATGCGGGCAAGTAGAACTTTAATGCAGGCAAGTTGACCATTGTTTAAAAACTTGTTTGGGCAGTGGTGCAAGGGCTGTAGCTACATAGGCAGTGATTTAGTCCAATATGACACTTGAAAATTTCTGATAAATGGAATCGGAACAGGCCCAGATCTTTGTCATGCCAGTGAAACAGAAATGATGGATGTGAAACAGCCTCTGTGTGTATTTCACTGTACAGTTTACTTTATCAAACCTCTTTTCCAGACCTGTCAACTACTTGTTAAGCCTTGGAACATGAAAAGGATTGTCACGCACATGTGGCTTGACAGAATGGCTTTCAGAATTCAGGCACAGTTGTGAAGTGGAATATGTAAAGGAAAAAAAATATATATATGTATTTGTAAAATGCTGAATGGAAAACTGGTTTCATTGTTTCCTGTGCTGTTGTATTTTAGACGACTGAAAAATCATTGGATGTGAGACACTTCAGAACGGTTTTGTTATGTTTTGTTTGTTAGCTCCCTTGAGTGGTAGAAGTAACCTCTGGATACATATGCTTATGTGATCTTTTTATGCGGGTTTGTTTCCCCCTCTGTTTGGATGTTGAATTTAATTCTTGCTTTCTGCACCATGCATTCGTTTTCGGTACTTACTCCGAGCATAACAGCGATGACTAGCTTACCCATTAGATTAGACACACAGGGATTTCCGTTATGATGATAATGCAGAGTGCTGGTGGCATGAACATATTGATCAAATAAGCTAGAGTCTTTTCTCATTAACGAGCAGGCATTTAAGGAGAATAAAGGAAAGCAATCTCCCTATAGCAAACACCTACGAATAGAGGACGGGAAGCGAATTAAAAGGGAGAAAATACGGCATAAAGTGGCTTACTAAGGTGTTTGGCCATGTTTCTCTGAAATGGTACTGGAGGGATGAACACCATCAGTGGCAGATTTAGATATGGGCGACCTGGGCAGGCGCCCAGGGCGGCATCTTGCCAGGGATGGCACAGAGCTCACGGGGGGAAAAAAAAACGGAAAGAAAATTTCAGAATGATGATGAACATGAACATTTGCACGATTGGTTTTCTATCCCTTGTTTGTATCTCACATTTTTTCATGTCACTGTGTGGGTCAATTAACCTTTTTGGCACCCTGATTCTAGTCTGATTTGAGTGAGGCAGGGTACTGGACTAGGACTCAGTTGTATGAGATGAGGAGGGAGGTGGACATGTTGCCATCAGCTTAGTTCTCACCCCAGGAAGGCTGACTGTTGGGGGAGCAGGGAAAGAAAAAATGTTACAGTATTGACTAGTTCATTCATAATAGTATGAGTAGGCACTGTACTCCTGACTCTTGAGGTTGGATAATATCCTGACACTCATGAAATTAGCAAACCAATTTAGGATAAAAAAACAGGAAAGAAAAGAGCAAATGTGCAAAAGAGGAAGATATGCAGCTAAATCATCACCTTATGAATGTAATATTAGGCTAGGTATATAATAAAATAGGCACAATGTGTGTGTGTGTTTTGTCTGTCTTCTAAAGTAGTGAGTTCACACAGGGGGCCATACACACCGGAGGCCATTCTTCTAAATGGGAGTCCCTTAGGTTTTGTTTTGCTTATGATGGTGGTAATACTGTCAAGCATATCAATTTAAAAAGTGATTAATTGGACCTTGAGATCATTGATTTATTTAGAACCGACAGTGTGGCCAAAAAATAAATAAATAAATCTATTACACAAAACCGAATAACTTCCACACATTCCAAATTGCTCTGCTCGTGCACAGCCACATTCATGTCCATAAAGAAACACCTAGGCACAGTCCCTTTTAATATAAAAATCCATATGGATTTTTTATTTTATTTAATAATAATATTATATGTATTTTTTAGGACTTTAAACAATTCAAAATGATTTCCAAACACTAGTATTCCGACACAAAATTAAATGTTATGCAAAAATACATATCTGCCAGAACAGGAAGCAACACATTATATAAAGCAACCACTCAGACAAAAAAATTTAATGAAAACTGCCAGATTTTGCATGCAAGTCCTCGGAAGAATTGTGGGTAGTTCTGCAGGATGTTCAGTAAAACTCAGTACCTAATTTCCTTATAAAAATGCACGAATTATTCTTGGGACTCAAGGGTCTTCAAAGCGTCGTCATGCCAGATACTGACTTTATTTTTAAAGCATATTTGCTCTACAGCATTTATTTGCATGTGCTTAAGAAACAGAACTGCATGTTTAACAGCTTCTCTTAAAAAGGTCCATTAACATGCTTATGGTATTGCTTATGTTATTACCAGTCTTCTCTAACACCCCTGTGCTGTAGTAATTACACAATAAAGGAATCATGTGTTTCATCTGGGTACTTAATGAAGCTCGATTGTGTCCAAAGTTAGCTGTAGTAAATGTGTAGCTTTTTCTTTTCACTTTCGTAAATTCCTTAAAACTGGCTGATTTTATGGCAGTATGCATCAAGTCTCTTGACCTAGTTACATTTGTTAAACCCACAATGCCGTGAAAATCCCTCATTATTGTTGTCTTTCTGCTGCCGTATTTGGAATTGTAATGAATGCATACCTTTTGTTGCCTCGCCAAAAGTGGGGCGAGTTGCTGCCAGAGGCCAACTAAAATTGCGCTGGGCAAATGAAATTGCCTGATCCTCCTCAGCAAGGAAGTCTTTAAAAATGTGTTACCTTCTGTGAAAAGCTTCGCCGTGCAAATATCCAAGCAAAGCAAGACAAGCCATCATCTGTCTCATCTTTTTTTAGATGTGCCTTTACATTAAAAGATGTAATTTACCTTTACATTTCATCTGTCGTCTGTCTGCACATCGATATTAACGGAAGAATCAGCAATTTCCGTCAATTATCCCGACTTGATTGACAAGAAGTGGGATGGGAGCTCCCGCATAATCTCTTTTGCCAGCATTATATTTATCTCTGGCTATTGGTTCTTGCATACATATGGTCAGAAGGCCTAATGCTGCATTTGACTAAAACTTGTGATTTAAAAAAGAAAAAAAAATTATAAAGAAAACATCCCACAACTTAGAATTCCCACCTTTAGGTTCAGAATGGCCTCATTAAAAGTAAACAAAGTAGCTTGTATGTACTTTGAAATGAGTTACGCTATACATGCCAGTCTTCAGACCTTATGACCACACACTTACTGTAATATTGAGTAGCCGCCCCCCTTTTTCCACCAAAACAGTTATGCACTGTGTGTATTTTCTATGATAACCAGCATTAACCTTTTCAGCAATTTGAGCAACAGTAGCTATTCTATTGGACTGGACTACATGGGGCAGCCTACACCCCCCCCATGTGCATCAGTGAGCATTGACCGCCTTTGACCCTGTCTCCGGTTCACCGGTTTTCATTCCTTGGACCACATTTCATAGGTCGTGATCACTTTAGGCCAGTCACATCCCACAAGAGCTGTAGCTATGCAGTTGCTCTGAGCCACTTGTCTAGACACCACAATTTGGCCCTTGGTACAGTTCAGTTGAGTTACATTATCACGTTACAATGGCACCTGAACGTAGTTGGGATATATGACGCTTCAAGAACCTTTTTTCTTTCCCTGAAATAGACAAAAATAGGCAAACGTAAGGATTTTAGTGACTTTGATAAGGGCCATATATTCCAATCCAATACTAGAGCTACTATAGCTTAAATTACTAAAAAGGTTAAGACTGGTTTCAATAATAAAAGGTGTCAGAACACACAGTGCATCACTTATTCTCAATATTAGTTGGGTGGTCATAATCTTATTACTGATTGGTGTAAATGATATCTCAGATTAGTGTAACGATCATATTCATAATGAATTTTTGATGACGGGGGTGGAGTCATCCTGAATGAGGCCACGCCCATCAGGATGGTATTGTACCATCGATAGAATGAAGCTGATCTCTGAGCATCCCTGAACTCTTATTACAATATCCCTCTCAAGCCCTTGCTCACACTGATTACAATTTGCGCCAACAGTCTTCCGTTGGTCTGATTTCTCTCCTTTCCTTACATGTGAAACTAATCCACAAGCAGCACAATCACTGAATATCTGTATGCTTTCAAGCACAATTACCAGCCTTATTTCCTAATCCTTCCTCCATACTGTAGATCTGAATGCAGCTGTTAGACTAGTCTTTCTCCTGCTATTCACACCTCAATAATGAAGCTTTATTGAACAGAATGTAGATCTTTTATCTTTTGCCATCTGAAGTAGAGGCCACAGAGTGTGATAGTGTGTTAATTGCTTTATTCTGGCATGCTGTATGTGTAATGAAGGATCTGCATGTGCTGATTAATATGCATATGTTTTTCATGTTTTTTTTCCCTCTAAATTGATCATCCATGCTTATCCAAGTCATATACCCAATTTCAAGTATACTTCATGGACTAGCCACAATTTCCATTTAGATGTTATTTGTCTATGGCAATAAAAAGCCAGTTTTTTGTAGTATGTTTTTAATTAAAAGTCATGTCAAGTAGGTTATGGTTAACGTCCCATATTTAGAGACGCAGATACTGCATATACAGTACATTTTTCTGTTTTGCTGCTGACACTTGGGAATCTCTTTAAATGCTCTACAGGTGTGTACTTTTTATTTCTTTTTGTTCCTTTTCGTAGGCAATGTATTGCATTCCTCGCTAAAAGGAACCTCCTTGTAGCCATGTCTGTGTAGGTTTAAAACAAGCTTTCTGTCAGATTTTCAGCCTTACTTTTCACTGTAAAAATCGGAGGCAACAGATTCTCATAAATTTATGGGAAATCCTGAAATATGTAATTAGGAGCTGAATAATGTACTGTGGTTTAAATGTAAATTAGCAGTCAGTTGCAAAGTATATATTATAAATTACATGAAATAGACCAACATTATTCCTGTGTGCCTTTGCCTAAGGTTGTATCAGTTTACAGACTCAGTTTGAATTAAGGTGATCGGGGCTTATGGTTCTCAAAACACCTACTGTACACACACACACACACACACACACACACACACACACACACACACACACACACACACACACACACTGTATATATACAGTATATACAGAGTCGGGCAAAAAATGATAACATAATGTCCATAATATGATCATATACTGTATACCAATATATAACATATAGCAAAAAATTTAGTGTTTAAATATTTATATAAGTTTTTATTTTTCTCAAGTGTGTGTACATTTCTTGCCTGACTCTGAATATATACAAATATATACAAATACAGTGCTTTTACCCTCGAAGTGGGTGTGGCTATATCTTCACTCAACAAAGCCAATCAACGCAAAAGTTTATCGTAGATTAATAAGTTAAGCGGAGAGTTCTGCCGTACAGAAAGACATACATATATGTACACGAGTTTCAACCTGAAATAATATCACTGATTACATTAAAGCTGATCAGCTTATTTTTAGCTTTAACCTTTTAACTATTTCTAAAAACTCTTTACCCATCAACAATAGGTAATAACACTAGTGTATAAAAAAAAAAAAAAAATATATATATATATATATATATATATATATATATATATATATATATATATATATATATATATATGTGTGTGTGTGTGTGTGTGTGTGTGTGTGCGTGTGTGCTGTATATCTACCACATTACCAGACAGACCAAAGAGAGAGTCGAAATCAGAGCATGATATTGCCAGGTGAAATGGAAAAACATAATGATGTTCATGTTGAGTGACACAAACATAATGCTACACATGAACACTAATGCATACAGAGACAAACATGCACATACAATCTTTTTCTCTCTGTCTCTTTCTCTCTCTCTACCCCTCTCTCACTCACACACACACACACACACACACACACACACACACACACACACACACACACACACACACACACACACACAGGCCATTTAATTAGGAACACCCATCCCCTTTAATTAATACTCATTAAAGCAATCGTCCAATCAGCCAATTATGTGGCAGCAGTCTAATGCATACAATCATGCAGACACAGGTCAAGAGCTTCAGTTTGTATCAAACATCAGAACTCGAGACTATGACTTTTAACATGACACTGTTGCCACACAGCCTGCTTTGATTAATCCGGGAACCACCAGTACTGAGCTCCTTGGATTTTCACACACTACACTCATATACCAGGCAGCATGGTGGCGTAGCGTTTAGCACCGTGGCCTTGCACTTCCGTGGTTCGATTCTCGCCTTGGTTCTGTGAATGTGTGGAATTTGTGTGTGCTTTGTGGGTTTTCTGTGGGTAATGCCTTGTTTGGGAGACAGGTCAAAGGAGAGTGCCTGGATTATTTCCTACTGACATGAAGTAGGCTACCACAACTCAAATAAGTCATTGCAGAAAATGTTAAATCTTGGGGAGAATGATGCATAGGAACTAGTCACATATAGTAACTTAATTGAAGAAACATGTCAAATACTAATGCACATGTTTAAAAAAAATCCCTTTAATGGGCTTTTCTTTTTTCCTTCTTTAATGAGATAAGGTGTATAAGGCTAATCAAACCCAGTTTCACTTTTTAAATTTTCTTTTGAATAACGTCACTCAGTGTGGATTGTGGCCAGGCTTACAGCAGAGCCAGCTCCTTATAGGTAGTCTTATGTAATTATAAAATGAATGTAATGTGAAATATTAGGACGATTTGTGAACATGATGTTCTTTTACTGTATGCCACTGAAGCGTCTGTGTGTAATTTCTAAAGTGATGTTCCACTTAGGAATAAACAACACTTTCTGCTTAGAACTCAGAGGAACAAGGGGATAAGCCAAAGATGAAAAAACTACAAAATATCCTTCCTAAATCTAGAATCTTAGCAAATAAGGAAAAAGATCTGGAAGCTTCGGGTTTGATGAAATCTTAGAAGTAATTAAAGTACCGAGTAGCCTCCCAGCTGAGTTCTCTAAAAAGTTTCTCTTAGCAACTTGCAACTCAACTTTTTGATGTGTTCGAGGGTTCGATAGAGTCGGGAGACCCACTTTGATTCAATTTGCTACCTGCTTGATTTAAAAGGCAGACAAGTATCGGCCTTTAGATCTTCTTGCCCTATTTCATATTTTAATGCAGATATGGTCAGGTTGAATAGGTGTAGTTGAATAACTACTGCTCCATACTAAACTATCAGAATGGTGCAGGGTCGATTGGTATCATACACATGTTCTAGCAGGGCTAGTCCCAACACTCTTTTACAGTTCAACAGATATCAATATGAGGTTTCATTTTAGACAGTGACATCGAATGATGTGCTTTAAGAAAATGATTGTAGAAAATATGCCGTACTTAGAATGATTTGAAGAAGTGCCACTGGTGCTGATTTCTTTCTCACCCAGATTATATATTCCAGCCACCTGTTAGTAACAAACAGATCAAATGTTTGCACATGTGTTAGATTTGGACTCTAATCATGGGGATATATATATATTTTTTAACATCATAGACAAATCTGTATAGATATTGTCCTGAGTTATTGGAAAGGCAGATATGAACTAAATGAAAGAGGTGTTGGGGTATTTTACAAGAATGAGATGGAGAATTTACCCCATGGTTTATATTTCCCCAAATCATTTCAAATTCAATTCAATTTTATTTATATAGCGCTTTTAACCTTGGGAATTATCACAAAAAACAAAAAGAAAATTTATGGAAGTGTGTATGAGTGAGATAAATGTGTCTAGATGATAATGAGATTGTCCCTGATGGGCAAGCCAAGGGTGATGGTGACAGTGGCAAGGAAAAACTCCCTGAGATGGCAAGAGCAAGAAACCTTGAGAGGATCCAGACTTTCTAAAGGGAAAACAAACAGTAGATATACTATGCAAAATTGTCAAGTACAAATTACACAAAGGACAGGTAACCGAACTGTAGGCTGATTGATTTTTAGTTTGAACAAAGAACTTACAGATTTTTTTGTTTCACAGATTTGGAACCACGACTTGAGCCCAGTAGGTTATTACAGACCTCAATCACTTAAATAAATTAGAAAGATGCCTGTCCGCCTTTGTGTGTGTGTGTGCGCGTGCGCGTGTGTGTGTGTGCGCGTGTGTGTGTGTGCGCGTGTGTGTGTGTGTGCGCGTGTGTGTGTGTGTGCGCGTGTGTGTGTGTGCGCGTGTGTGTGTGCGCGCGTGTGTGTGCGCGCGTGTGTGTGTGCGCGTGTGTGTGTGCGCGCGTGTGTGCGCGTGTGTGTGTGTGTGTGTGTGTGTGTAAAACAGTTTGCCCCACATCATTCTTTATGGCATCGATAAGAATACAAAAAATAATGGATTGCTCAACTGTACTCTTTTATTGTACAGCTATAGAAAGATAGATAGATAGATAGATTTCATTCAGTCATCCCATCTTGTATCACAACCACCCATTCTTAACAGAGCTCCTTTATCCGTATGCCCCTGCATCCTAATGAGAAATGTCTGGATTTTTGGAAATATGATTTCCATATATCCGTCTATAAACTCACTAAAATGTACACCAAAAAAAAAAGATTGTGCTCTCATGCTACAGTGCTCAAAATAGCTACACTACCTAAAACCCCCACTGCACTGAGCCATGTTCCCACTCCATCCTAAAAAAAAAACTGGGTGAACGCAGTAAGAACTTGTACAACTTGGCAGGAATGCAGTAGAAACAGCTAAGGGTATAGTACTGTCTCCATTTATGTCGAGCTAAAAAAAAAAAGAAGCCTGGTGAGGACATGGTCGAAGCAAGATGCAGGAAGGACTTGATAAGGACATAATGTATACGACGACATTGACCAGTTAATGACATAACCAACACACCTTAGGGACTTCATTGGCGTATTACAGGACAAGCATGGTGCAGACAGGGAAGACTGAATGTTGCTCTGAATGAGTTGTCATTGACATTGTTGCTACATCAATGAAGTCCTCACAACGACCACTTCAGACATGCGCTATGACCATGGTAGCTCTGTGCCTTATTATAGAAGACCGCCTAAGATTGTGTTACATTTCTCTGGTGCCTATCACGTTTGTGGCACTCCTGCAGCATGTTATCATGTCAGAGAATTTCATATAAATCCTGGATCCAGTACCTCAAATGATCATATTGTGATGAAACGCACTGTGTGTGTTGTGGTATTTATACAGTACCAACACACCGGACACAGTGACTACATGAAAGGTGTGTGATAAGCACCTGATAAGATTGTGGAACAATCTGATCGGACATACAGTACTAATAACTCGGCGCGATCTCATTGGACGTGGTGAGCGTGTGATCATGTGCTTAAAAGGATATTAGTGACACCGTGAATGTTTCAATATTTTCAATATTGGGAACTTCACCAGAGTGTGATGGGACTTTAGCCTTTTTGTCCTGGCCAGTAAGCCTGTGGAAAATAACACATTTCTGCTTTTGTTGGAATTAAATGCTGTCTGTTTCGGTGCGTTATGAGCTTCTGATATTCAGCTTTATGAATTTCATTGCTTATTATGTACCGTTCATATCTTGCTGTTTTTAATATTTTTTTTTTCTGGCTATAAATACCAATACAGTAATATTTCACAGTTAGTCAGCTTTTGTGTTTTGTCCAATCTGTTCATTTTTCTTTGAAGCTTTCATTATTTGTACATTCATATTGCACACAATATGCAGTCTCTATGTGAAAGAACATCATTGCTCAGAGTTATTCCTTATGTAAAGCTTTGCCTAGAAACTTATATCTGCCTTCAAAATTTACCGTTAAGCCTTGATGAAATAAATGACTTTTGTTTCCAAGTCACTCTTAAACGTTTTCTTTTCTTTTCTTTTTTTTTTATAACTAACTGTTAAGTTAAATTAAATAGCTCTTATTATATCAAAAGCAGTTATTCTGTTTCCAGAACCTAGTACCTGGTCATGCAACTCTACATTACCTTAACTTGTCTGTACAAGATCATGGTACCAAATGTGAACAGTGCCTGGCTCAAAAACAAGAGAGAGAGAGACTGACAAGTCCCTCCAAAAAGCAGTTCTCTACAACATAAGCATATACAAATGCTACACAATATGAAAAGGATTCAAGAATGTAATATCTCATGAGGGCAAAAAACAAAGAAACAAACAAGAAAAAAATATATAATAATAATTGTTAATCATTAATCATAATCGAGAGATGTTTAATTAATCGTGATATTGATTTGAGGTCCTATCGCCTAGCACATCTCTATACCTTGAAAAAAAAGATAATAATAAATTAATGAATTAATAATACAGTATTTCTTACACACGTTAGAATTAGAATTAGAGGCTTGTTTACTTGTTTATAATATCAGGCAAGATTTACTGAATAAATAAAAAAATGAAACATTTTTGCTTTTTTATTACCTGCATTTGCCAACAACCCATTAGATTACATTGAATGATGATTGAACTGTCCTCCTTAAAATTTATTACTACTACATTTATTACTACAAATTTCTAATTATTTTAGAAATCACCCTTTATTTTTAACTGATCGGCCGAATGGCCTTTTTAAATCTTGATGTACGCTCTGGGGCATTTCCTCTCCCTGGAAATGTCTTTTGTTTACGCTGAAAGTCTAAGCGTGCTTTTACCTGACTGAATTGGGGCAGCCACCAACTTTGCCACAAAGATTAATATCAACTGTTTGTTAGCTTCTTAAATATTACAGTCACTAATTTAGCTACTGCAGAATTCTGCAACTTTTTCTACAGGTGTGATTACTGTTGTTGTTGCAATCATTATAATTGTATTTTCTATTTCTGTATGCCTAACATTCCCTTTACATAGGTTAACATGTGGAGAAATGAGACCTTTAAAGGGTTTGCTCAAAGAATCTTGAGTATACCATTGAATCTGAGAGGTAAAGCAACATTTCAGTACAAAACAACTGAGAAGGAAGCATGGTGTTTTCATTTCAGGCAGTGTTGTTGTTGTTTTTTTTTTTTTGTCATCTCCATGATTAAGGTATTGTGTTTGGGAACTGAGACACTATTGTGTTCTGTGGGGTAGTGCTTCCATGCATGGCATTCACCTTCCCAGAGGCTTTCATTGGAGAATTACTTCTAAAGCCGCTGCCAAGCTTGCCATTTAACTTGAACAGTGGTCAGTGGAAAAGGAAACAAAGTCGGACATTAGGGGTTCTGCCCATTGCATTTTTGCCATCTAATACACTTGGCAAGGAAGAACTATCCAGATGTGTGCTATCACTGGGCAAGAGATCTAAAATTACATTGAACTTCTCTAGTTCTCTTTTGCTTTCTGTCCTTCTCATCAAACATCTGATTTCTTTCCTGGTTTCTGTACTTACTCTGTCCTCCAAAATGAAACTATGCAGAGGAAATACATACATACATTTTTCTTTAATCCAGAAGAAGTACCTTCTCTTCAAGATACTGGAAAGATTCTTCAGTGCTGAAGCTGCAGTTTTGTGTAGGTGTCACTATGAGTCATATGGATGAAGAAGGAAGAGTGCTTACTGGCATCCTGAATATATTCACCACATTTAATGTGACGAACGCGCTTTGCCCAACCCATGTCATCACTTCCTGGACAGCTCTTCGTTAATTGGTGTCTGGCAAAGTGATGGATCGTAGCATTAGGGAGGTGAGTCTAGTGAGGGGTTTCCAGCCATTGTAGAGGAATTAAGCATGTATTGCCTCATTGTAAACACTGATAATTGCTACCAAATGAGATGCCTAAACGACAACACCGACACCACAGAGTCTATTGCACTAGCCCTGCGTATTATTGTTCCCTTGTTAAGCGTTTTTGTTGTCCCTGATTGGCTCAGTATGCCATTCTGTTCAGTATGCTGGTGGGATTAAGTGTGCTGCTGAGACTGTGATTGATACAAATTACCCTTGATGTAAGGTGACCTCTCAAAGTCATGTCGAGAATTTATTTGATTTTATTCTAAGTTAAAGTTGTGGATTAACTTTATTTGTGGCTGGTTATGCAATACAGTGACTGTAATCATATTTTATTTAAAATGGCCATGACTGTTAAGGAAATAATAGATTATCCTTGAGTATGAAGTGGCTCCTCAAAGGGAGTGTTCAGTCAAGTCTAGTACTGTAACTAACGTTAAGGTAAACTCTTTGAACAAACCGATTTTTTTTCGTGTAAGGCAGAACTATGCACATATAGTGACACTGTAACTTTGACAATGACTCTCTGTAAGTAAGCACAATCATTTCAGGAACAACCAAGTACAAGAAACGGGAGGCCAGCCTTAACCAACTGTTGATCAAACTTCTTCATACTGTATGTAAATTTATATGTGGATTTCTTCTGAGTGTGGAGCGTGAATATGTGTTTAATGTGTATAGCTGTGGTACCTTGCAATGCATTGGCTGTCCTGCTGTCCTATGTCCTAAGGGGGAATATCCATCCTCAACGAACTTATTTTGTTGTTGCATCAGGTCTTCATCTGGGTAATACGTCACTGTGGATGTGATAGAGCCAGTTTTAATACCCGATGCCTGTCAGGCTCTCATAACCGATGCACACTTGCAGCCACTATACAGTATACAGTATACACTATGTGGACAAATGTATTTGGCCAAACCTCACATTGTATCCAAATATTTATTCTTCAATATGGAGTTGGTCCCCCTTTTGCATTTATAACAGCGTCCACTCTTCATGGAATCCTGTCCACAAGATTTTGGAGTGTTTCTGTGCCCATTTATTCTGTAGAGCATTTATGAGGTCAGGCACTGATGTTGGACGAGAAGGCCTGGCTCGCAATCTCTGCTTCAGTTCATCCCAAAGGTGATCGATGGAGTTGACGTCAGGGCTCTGTGCGGGCCAGTCAAGGTCTTCCACACCAAACTCATCAAACCATGTCTTTATAGTCTTTTCTTTGTGTACTGCGGCACGGTCATGTTGGAATAGATAAGGGCTTTCCCCAAACTGTTGTCACAAAGTCGGAAGAATAGCAGTGTCCAAGATGTGTTGGTATGCTGAAGCATTAAGACATTAAGATTACTCTTCAGTGAGGATCTGGTGCTTGATTGAAACACCAGGATTCAATAATTTGGACAGGTTTGGACAAACTTTTGTCCTTTTGAATCATATGCAAGTTAAGTCAAGTCAAGTCAAGCAGGCTCTTATTGTCTTATACAGTTCAGTCACAGTAAAACGATACAAAGTTCCTCCAGGACCAAGGTGCTAAACACAACAGAAATTAATAATAATAATTAAAAAAACGTTCTCACTCACTCATCGTCTATACCGCTTTATCCTGTATTCATGGTCGCAGGGGGTCTGGAGCTTATCCCAGGAGACTTAGGCACGAGGCAGGGTATGCCCTGGGCAAGAAATTAACACTATAAATTAACAAAAACCTATCTAGGAACTATACAAAAAGACAAGACAAAATCAACAGGACACAATGCAATACTTTGTGATAATGATAATAAGTTGAGGTAGCAACTGGTGGTAAACCTGATGATTAATCAACAGAAGCATGTGCCTTACATTTCCGAATGAATGCACTTACACGATTATGAACATGACACAAACATGACATTTTCATCATTGTTAAAAAAAAAAAAAAAAGGCAGAAAATATCACCATTTACTTTTCCAGTATTTAAGCAGATGAAATGTGTCATCTGTAATGTGTAGGAGAATAAAGATCAGCTTGTTTGGCATAAATTAAGCATGAGATAATTCAATTCTTCAAGGAAATAATTGAACAGTTATTCAGCACCGAGTTATGATTTCGTTTAACCCAGTTGCTGTGAATTTCAAACGATCAGATGTAACGGACTGGGTGTTTTATTCAGCGCTGTCAGAGTTCATTCGACCCTGGAAGAGTTGAAGGTGTTAATTCGGCGCTGTATGCGTTAATGCGCGCTGGAGATCGCTCTGCATCCGGCCAGCGTAGACGTTAACACTGCTCAGAGTTCATCCGACGCCGGCGTGTTTGGCTGGGAGATGTCAGCGCTGCGTTCCTCCCGCTCGCGCATCCGCCGCCTCCACACTCACACGGTGATGCGGGGCCGGGGCGGGAGGGGAGAGGAGGGAAAGGGGGGGGTGGTGGGGGGGTGGATGACGTCAGCAGGGGGAGAGGAGAGAAAAAGTCGCGTCTGTGTGCGCGCGCGCTTGTTGAGGAGCGAACCCGGACACGGACGCGGCGCGAACGCACCTGACTTTTGATTTGTTGTTGTTGATGTTGTTGCCTTAATTCAGTCTAGATATGAGCAGGAACACGGGGATGACATGACGCTTGGGGTTTTTTTTTTTTTTTTTTTTTGCTGAAGAAGAAGTCGTGATTGATGACAAAAAAAAAAAGAAATAGCGCCGTTTCGGGAAAGAGCAGCGTCGTGCGTAAAACAGCGCGTGGAGAGTTTGGAGAGAGAGAGAGAGAGAGAGAATGCAGCAAAGCGACATGATGGTGCATCACAGTGCTTAAGGCAAAGCGAGAGAGAGTGAGAGAGGGTGAGAGAAAGAGAGAGAGAGAGAGGGGGGGAGAGACTGCAGCTGGAGGGGAAATAGCCCACCGTGGGAAATTTGACGCCCTCCGGGTTTGAAGAACACATCACCGCTTTACAGCCACTGAGGAGCAGCATCCTTCACCCGACGCGCGCGCGGAAGGGATCTCACGTTGGTTTCAATTATTCTTCTTGTTGTTGTTTTTTTTTTCTTTCTTTCTTTCTTTTTTTATTTTAATTTATTTTTCCCTTCCCCGCTTCTATGGGAGAAGGATGGGAGCGCGGCAGGCTGTGTGAAGCCTCTCCGGGTGTGTGAGAATTTGCGCCGCCGCCATGCAGCTCGTGCGGGTCGCGTGGGCTTTGGCAGGAGCGGCGCTCTGCTGTTCCCTCGTGCTCTTTCTCCACTCGCGCTTCCTCAAAGAAGGTAAACCTGCTCCCACTTTATTTTAACGTCAAGCACACGTTTCTTATTTTACTTATTATTATTATTATTATTATTATTATTATTGTTATTATTATTATTATTATTAAAACCATGTTAAGTCCATCTCTTCTCTGCCCTCGATCTGCGCTTTATGATCTACACATCTCCATTTCGGAGGGAATCTTCATATGCCTTCATATGTCAGCCTTATCCGTGTTATGCTTTTACTGTAGATACTCCGGGCTGCTTAACGACGATGCCTTTCTGGCCACTGACATGCATGATGCAGTGATCAGAGCCGTTGCAAAAACGCGCGACATTTAATCGACACGCGCCGCATCACGGCGAACTGGTAAATAATTTCCAAGAATTGCATGCGTCAGTTTGGGAGGCGATGAAGTTCACTCTTGCAGCTAAAGTGATTTATAGGTGGCTTTCTTCAATAGATGGCACTAGAGTCTAGTTTAAGGGTAACGCCGAGGTCAAACTGCTATTATTCCTTCTCATTAGGTCTTAATTCGCTTTCGTTTGACGTGCAACTCAAATTTATCAAAGGTAAATCCGGAGGAGTTCACGGGCCATTGCGTTTGCCCTTGATACACAGCATTGAACTTTCCGTAATCACGACCTGAGGTTTAAACTGAGAGGAGAGACGGAATACTAACATGGGATCGTTCTCATTTTCAAAGATGATTTACGCTTAGGTGTGGGTCATCCTCAACTCATTGCAGCTTAAAATTTTTTATTTATTTATTTATTTTTTTGCAATCATTCAGTGTAATTATTTTGGACTGACAGTGCACAAATCCGCTGCAGTATGAACATGCAGTGCGTTCAGAAAGTAATTTCGATATGTATAGTTAAGGTCAAAAATACTCTGTCTTGCCTTTATATAACCATAACAGTATGTTGCGTTATGCATTTTTTTAATGTCTGAGGGGGTGGTAGCTGGAGTTTTTTGATAATAATTGGAAGCAAGGCTTATACACACGAGCCAGTAAGCTATCAGACTGCCTCAGCTTTTCCCAGCAACACAATATACGTACAATATCCTTTAATCATTTCTATTGGTTTTTCTGTGTATGCCTCTGGCAAAACAAAAGGAACTTGTTTATAGACGAGCCATAATATCGACTGTTAATTCTGCTCAGCGCTGGTCGTCGAGCCTTGTATTCTAACCTTCTTTTCATTCTTGACATGAACAGTGCGGGTTAAGAAGTGGTGAAGGATAGGTAGTCCATCATATTGTCTTACCGTTTCAGCAGGGGGAGGTAGGCATACAGGCCTAGTGCAGATATCCTGGAAAACCACTGCCACATGCCTCACTGATTTGGAGCGTGTGTGTGTGTGTGTGTGTGTGTGTGTGTGTGTGTCCTCTGGATGCATCAGGGCATTCTCACTGGCTGAAAATATTGTCTCTTCATATAAAAGGACATTTTCGAAGTTTCCATTTTTTTTTTAACTTTTCATGTAAAGTGTTTAGAATTTTTAAAATGATATAATACTTAGAAATCAATTCGTATACTTTTTTCCCCCATATAAACAGTATAATATAAGACTTTCATAGAATATGTGCAGCTTGTGTTGAGATTTTTTTATATGGCTCTGGAATGACTGTTAATCATTTATTAATGTATAGTTGGAATTTAGGCCTCTTGCTACTTATGGTTATCTGGATTGCAGAGGAGTTTCATTTTTTTTTCAGCTTTTTGAGTTTCAGTACTGTTCCTTGATTCTTGTGAAAGCTTGCAAAATGTAACTGCTTCAGGCTTGCTATTCAGATTTATTGCCATGTCTCACATTCTGTAGGTATTTGAATGTCCCTTTATTCTAATGCTTCCACTGGCCGTAGACTGTGGGATTCTTTTTTTCTAGTTTAAAAGTAATGTGTTCGTGGAAATCTGTACCGAGGCAAATGAGGCAAGAAGGTGAGAGCACACTCGCTTTGTCTGGCTGGCCAAGGTCATTGCCCATGATATGGAGTGTGCTGAGATACATTGCACACGCTCAAAAAGCTAAATGAAATATGGCTTTAGGAAGACAATGCACTCGACTCCGGTACTTTGTGCTATTCTGTAACCGCTCCAATATTCTATTAGAGCACAATTCTAAAAGTTCTTTATTTTGTGAATCATATTTTAAAGGGCTGATTGTTGCAGGTAAATCAATAGTTTTGCAACATACTTTAAATTTTTGTTGGAGAATTGAAGACTAAACATTGACATGAATGAGGATGGTGTATAAGGAAGAACCAGCAGTAATATCTTCCTGATTAACTAAGCAAGGCCCTAAGGCATCATTTTCTCATGTGTAGTATATACTATATGTGTAAATGTAATTATATATTATTTACTGTATTATATTATGTTATTTATATATTTGCAAAGTGCAGTGGTGGTTATAGGTGTGGACAGTGATGAGACGTACCATGAAGTTGCTTAAAATCTTCATTACAGTGACAATTTTTTTCCCTTCATGTTTCCATTTATGGAATACAACTCTAAAATTCTGTTTACTGTAAATCTGTTCCCACAAAACAAATCCATCTGCACAAGTGCACAGAGCCTAGAGTAAATTCTAATTTCAAAGTCCTTTTAAAGAGCTTGAGAGCTTCATTTTCCCTTGTTTTAAGGCTGGCGTCTTCAGAGAGGCACTGATTGCATAATTGTGGTTAACATGCTGGTGAACTGTGGTGTAATTACTGAGCAATGGCTGCATCCTTTTGCACACCGTGGGCTTATTCATCAACCCAACTCATTGGGACCTGCTTTAAATGGGCAGAATGGAGCATGTGCCATTTTTTCCCCCAGTCTTAAGTGACATAAAGATATAACCATTTACCATTTGGAACACTATTGGCATTAAGAAAGTGCATGAGAATAGGCTTTTCTTTTTCCAGGGTGCTTGAGAATCCATTTTTTTTGTCAAACTATAAACAAGCTGAGAGCAGTAAACTTTTTTCCAAGGACTGCTGGAGCTTTGAGTCACGGCACTGAGGCAACGCACCTTAGAAGTAAGACAAAGTGTTGAGATTCAGCAAATTATCTCAGCAACCTGGGCGATTTTGGAATCGGCACCTAGGGGTTTGTTTTTGAGTGCACTTACATGACAGATGTACAGTAGCTGCAAGATTAAAAGATATTGTGTTTTTTTTTTTTTTAATTCACAGGGAGAAAAAAACACTGTAGTTGTTCAGATTCTGCAAAATGTGCATTGGGAGCTAATACAACAGTCAAGGTTTAGAGGACTTAGCACATTTGTCTAGAAGAGCCCTGAGTCATAGTACCTTTTCTTTCTTATGGTATTATATTACAATTTCATATCAAACTGCCATTTTATTATTTTTGTGACAGTATAACATTTATGTAAACTGAAAAACATAACAAAAAAAAAACATATATATTTTTTTAAGATGCTAGATTCATGAAATACAGTAGGAATACATCCAGTTACAAATTCATAACATGGACATTACAGCATTATGTAGAAGGTACATAAGGTAGAAGGTCACGTATTACATGGCAATTTCAACAAAATATAGAGATCCTTTGTGCAATGTTTAAATTGCCATAAATTTCAAATGAAACTATTTTAATTCTAATGCTGCACCTACTGATTATTTTTTATCGACTAATCTGTTTATTTTTTTTTTGATTAGTCCATTATTTTATGTATATATTCATATATTCTAACTATATATATATATATATATATTTTTTTTTTTGGATGATTAATCCTTTTATTAACTTGACAGTGAATAATAACCATAACTTTGATGTTTAATCTTTTAACCTTTTATTTAAGTATTTTCTCATAAAAATATTTATTATCAAATAAAAATCTTCCCACATTAGAAATATAAGTGTCAAGGATTAATAAGTCAAGCAGCCATGTAGGGCATGTACAGTGACAGAAAATATTTTTTATTAATACTGTTAAAAAAGCACACAGCTTTGGCTATTCACGAGACAACCCGCCCCCCCCCCCCATAAAAACCCCCCTGAAAAATAAAATCAGTGACATTTTATCATATAAATCTCTAAAAAATATCTACTGCATTCCTTTTTGAAAGCCTCATGTATTTATCACTTATTTTAACCTGAAATCTATGTAGGAGGGAACAATTTCGAACTTTCACTCTACTGTACTTTGCTCAATTTTAAAAGTCTATATGTGTACCAACAAACTGCTCCCAGCTCTCCAATGCGCTGGAAAACGGCATTGCCAGACTAGCCATTAGCATCTGCTTTGGAGAATTTTGTCTCCCAGGCACTGACACCCACAAACACTCAGACTAAACTTACTCTAATGCACACTTAAGATGATGTCTCATGAATTTAAGGTCAGCTAGAACCTGACTGTTTTCTCTTGAGTTGCTGGTGCTGTGTGTGTACATGCACGCGTGAGCCGTTTCACTTCGACATACAGAGGACCATTTCATTAGGTGCTGCGTTAAAGAATTACCAATTTTATTTGTATACACTGTAAACCCTGATGCTTAAAGTAAGTAAACATATGAAGTACTGTTAACGTAAATAATTAAAATTAGTCCAAATTAATAGACCTTGATGAGTATTTAGAACTTTTTGGTATTTGAGTTTGTAGAAATGACACTTTTCAAGTTAGCTAAACAAATTATATATTTTAAGTAACTATAAGTAACTGTCACCTTAAAGTTCCACCAATTAAAAATTTTCAGCCTAACGATTTTGTGTCTGACGTCATCAGGTCAATAGGCCTCAGTGGGAGGTGTTTCGCCTGCCATGCGAAAAGCCTGGGTTTGATTCCCAACAACTGGATGGAGTTCCTGTCGCAAGCGCAGATAGAATGGGAGGGTCGTGTCAAGAAGAGCATCTGGTGTAAAGCCTGTGCCAAGCTTGTGTGCGGACCGGATTGTCCATTGCCGGGATCAGCCGAAAGACCAACAACAATTTATTTGATTTGCAACATAACTAAAAAAAAAAAAAATTGCTATTAAATAGTATGAGTTAGGCTGCTCAATAATGCAAGTAAAGAACGATTAATATGAATGAGTACAACAAACTCAAAAACTGATAGTTCTATTTACTTACAATTGGAAACATCACTACCAACATCATTGGCAGTTTTGCCAATTTATTCAGGTTTACAGCGCTTTTAACAACTGACATTGTCGCAAAGCACACACCACGCATCATACGATCGGGCTCGTTTTTTGGAGATAAGGTTACATATTTCACCATGTGCCGGCAAAACTTAGGATGGAAGTAAATCACATCGACACACTCGATGGAAGTTGATGTTATTCACGTAATCAACATAGTCTATTAAGTCGGTGCAGCCCTATTGTATTCCCACCTCAAGGCCAGTGTTCCCAGGATAGTCTAAAAGCCAAAAAACTGTTACTGATGATATATGAATAAATACACTGAAGTAAACAAACTGCTACTAGAAGTTCAACAATATTCATTCTACAACACAAATAGGAGTCCCTTTTCTCTTCTGTCAGCTTCCTTTAAAACAATATCCCCTTAGTATACAATCTCTTGTGGTGGTTAGACATAAGACATTTAAGAGTTCCTACTAAGAGACAGTCCAAATAATCATTTAGGGTTCTATTAACCCTTAAAGCAGTGATTTGTGTTCTTACTGTTGGTAAGCAGCATGATATGTAAGAGTATTATAATAGACCTCAATTTTGAAGAAGAATAAATGGATGTTTCTCTTTCGATTTGTCTTAAACATTCCTTTTTGTTCAGCCACGCTGTCAGGTTGCTAATCACACCAGAGAGGGTAAATAAAACCTATGAAGCACCGTTAAAAAACGAGCTAATGTCTACATCCCTGTAGCTAGTCTCCTGTTGAATGAGCCACCTTGGGCTAAATAATTTACATAAATGCATGCAATTGAATAAAGCACCACAGAAAATGAGTGACTGAAGTTGTGCTGGTTAGGTTTTGCTGAAGTCAATATTTTTTCTCAATATACTGAGCAGATGACCTAACTTATCAGAGACATAATTGTGGAACAGATGCATACAGATACACCTGCCTTGCTGGTCAGTAGTCGCTGACAGATTCATTAGTACCTCCTTGTCCGACATCCTGCGTCGGTATTAGCAAATCCACACTTTTTCTCGACAATAGCTACACCACTTGGGCTCATTTAGCCTTCTGAATGATAGAGACATTATTGATCATAACTAGGACTGGCTTAGCCTTTGTCGTGGTCACCAACTTGCGTCTGAAGCAATTTCAGCTGGATCATTGCTTCCTGCAGGAGACACGGAGCTAAACAACATCCTGCCGCGGTTTGCTTTCTTGGCGCGATTGTAATTCTTATATTCAATTGAAGAGGAATTAAAGGAAATGGCATTTAATGAATATCTTATAACACTGAATGTCACATTCCCTTAGTCTCACACCCTTGAATAAATTGCATGCACGTAACATTTTCATCCTGAAGCAATGCCTTGGCAAAATAGGTTTTCTCTGCAGAATTGGAAAAAAAATGAAGAATAGAGAAAAGCAATAAGACTTTGTCTGAAGTACATATTCATTCGCCTTCTAATTTCATTGCACATAATGATGGTCAGAGCAAACATCATGCCATGGATGTTAGCCATGAATGGGAACAGAAACCTTTGATCTACGACTCATACAAACTATAAACAGCATCTTTCCCAGAAATAAGAGCAAAACAAAATGAGATTCCAGCACCGTTGCACTGAACGCATTAGATAATAAGGTCTCATGTAATTCGCTCAATTGAAAGCCAAGCCGCTTCTAAAATAACAAAACAAGCTTTCAGCACATCCCTGATAAAATAAGTTTATATATCTACCTCTAGAACCACAGAGGCGCTGCAAAATCTATTACTTATAGAGTGATCATTACAAAAGCAATTACCAAAAGGGAAAATGTATCTGTTTGTAAAAAAACAACAAAACAAATAATAAAACACACACACACACACACACACACACACACACACACACACACACACACACACATGAAGTGTATTAGTCTACATTATGACAGATCTACCACTAGGTTCATATTGAAATAAGCAGTGTAAATTCAAAGGTGTGAGTTTACATCCCAAGATTGCACACATACAATACATGCTTGGACTGGATCACTATACCACAATTCTTGAATATAATTGGTCAGCAGGTGATGATTAATTTTATATAACATCATAATATATTAATGTTTGTTCAATTCTAAACAAACATGGGTTTAGCACAGGATGCTGTGTTGTGTGAATAGTTTAGAGGCATTTACATTCTTTCATTTTTACCACCTCAAATGCAAGTTTTCTAATACACAAGGACTTGCAGGGCAGATTTTTCACACAAAGTGATAAAAAAAAAAAAACCCTATACATAGTGGTAGGTGGATTTCTTTCTAAGGAGACCCCTTTTATAGCAGTTTTGGAAGGGCTTGAAAGTGCCAGCTTTGTAACAGCCAGAGAATAAAACTGTTCTGTGGAAAGGAGGGCTTTGCAGATTTTATCCTATTAACTTCAAGTGAAAAATAAATTGAGGTTTATCTGTTCGTAGCTGTAAAAAAAAAAAAAAAGTAAGAACATATTTTATTGGATGTTCCATATAGCTGTAAATAAATAAAATGCATGATATTTTGTTTAGTAAAGAAACATAATGCAAATTAAACACTTGAGTTTGCACATCATATCAACTTGGAAATCGTTGCTTAATTTCATGACTGCTACTTCAACTGCAATAGATAAACTTACTAGTAACGAAATGTTTCAAATTCTCTTAAGAATAAATTTAGTAGAAGTCCTTCTCATTTACCTTGCAGATTAAAGTAGTGCTACAGTAGGTCACATGATCTGAAATCAATGCCGCGACTGATTGAACATTTGACCTCAATTATGATTAATGAACATTTATTTTGGCTTAGCGTTTGAGTTCTGCTCCATGTTGCAGATGGGACGGGGTCACACCACTACACATGCAGTACATAAATATAACCAGTGGGGAATTTATTAACAGGATAATAAATAAATAAATAAATAAATAAATAACTGATTACTTCGGTTTGAGGTTCTGAATTTCGGTTTCCTCTAAGTTTCAATCAATTGCCCAGGCGTAACTAAAACATAATCAAATTTGGGAACTGATGGAAAGTAAATACTGTCGAAAGTTGATACTTGATTATGTGCAGAGCATTACCTTATTCTTACTTCAAGATATTAGATGTTTGATATTATGTAAACTTCAGGCTCAGCTCTTAAACTATACCATTTCCTAAAAGCTGTAACAATTAAGCTATGCATAAAAGAACAAGCTCACTAGCATGCATTACTGTAACCTGGCGGTGTGATACTGTCTGTTTATACTGTCCTCTTGAAAATGCAGGTTTAAATCCACACCACTTGTCTGGCATGAGGCCCAATTAATCCCTCTTCACTGCCAGTCTCGTTTAGAGATTGACACTTTACTGCTGCCTTTACTATCACACTTACATGCCCTTTTATGTTACTGTTTATGACCGTGTCAATGATGGAGCGAACAGTAAAGCACTCAGGTTTATTCTTCCAGGCTGGAATGTGACTGAGCTGAGAATGACCTGTTTTTAACAGTAATGCGTTGCTGGCTCGTCTGCAGTGCAGTACAACACTGTATAATAATCAGTTATTCAGATCTGATCATTTTCATTAATTCATCCATTCATTCATTTTAAGTTTCTTTATCATGGAACATATTCCATGAACATAAGGCAAACACACACACACACACACACACACACACACACACACACACACACACACACACACACACACACACATTAGAGGTCCTACATAAGAGACAAAAGAAACATGGAGGAAACGAAATCCGAATCACAAAAACATCCTGGATGCTGGAGCTGTGAAGCAGCAACACTGCGGCTGCACCACTTGCCATCTATAGACTATTTTGAAATGGATTTTCCACATGATTTCTGCTTATTTTAATTACTTCCTTGTTGTAATGGTTCCCTGCTCAATCTCACATGCTGTGGAACGATACATGACAGCAAAGGGTTTTTGAAGTACTACTGAGGAGAGCACTAAACTTCCACTCCTATTACACAGCCGTGCAGGACATGGGCATCAGCCGCAATGCATATTTTAATTACTGTAGGGTTACGATGGGGTTATTTTCATTCAAGATGTGTTAGGTTACGTGAGAGACGGTTTAAAATATCATGAACATTAAATATCTTATTAGTGTATAACATATGCTTCAATAAGCCTGTAGGACATTTTGCCTGTAAGGATCACATACACAGCCACACACTACACACTTTCATAAAACTAACATGAACTTCATACGCACATGATACAAATAGAAAATTAACAGATGTGGTCCTTGACCACATCACATCTTGTCTTTCTCACACTTTATTTTCACATTTTTTCATACTGGCGACACGAGACACCTTTTTTCACACACATACCAAGTGGATTTATTGTACGTATGTATTTTATGTATGTAGTTGAGTAACTACATATTATTCACATGGTGCCATATACCACCCAAGGGGTAACATCCTATTCTGAAAAAATTGTGCAAGTGGCAAAACATGCAGTTCCTTGAATGTCCACTGGGTGTCCACTGGGTGCCGGTTCCAAAAGTGAGTCAATCCCTATAAAGCCAATAATACTGTAGGAATAAATGTATAAAGCCTGTAAAAAAAAAAAGACAGATTTGATCGCCATAGCTAGATTTCCCATTCGACATCTGTCTCGGGTGAATTTTTATGTAACTCTTCAGTTAAAATTATATCTAGCCTTAAAATTATACATAATCGGCCAATTTTGAGTGACAGCTGCAATGCAAGCATCCAACCTTTACTTGTCTGCTATGCGTCACTTTAGCTAAGGACACTTAGAGCATGGATGACAGAGTGCAATGAAATGCAAAGTATGGTTAGCATATACAGTAAATCAACAATAGCTGCCTTAGCAGGAGGTAAGTAGGCGTGTTCCAACCAACAGGCTCCCCACCCCGCCCTCAGTCTTAGGGCCATAACATGTTGAAATGCATGTTGACATTTTTATCAACATGATCATATATAAGACACATACGAAAAAAAAAAAATTTTAAGCATCCGTGAAGTCTGTGTAATTTTTCCATAGGTGTTGGACACACACACACACACACACACACACACACACACACACACACACACACACACAGTAGTCTTACTATCCTTGTCCTGCCATAATTATTAATGCAGCTAATTAATGCCGACATCTAAATGTATCCTTAATGTCATTTGCCAAAAGGACACATTTTTGCTTCTTTGCCTTTGAAATAAAAGCTGCATTTTCTTGTGGATACAAAGTGTCCCAACAATGTCAAACCTGTCAGATTTTTGTATCCTGTCAGGTATTCCTATCAACACACACATTCTGACCCGCAGGCATTTAATGCTCTCAAAATAGTCATGGCCCAAGCAGAAACACACACACGCACACACACAGACAGTGAATTATAAATTTATTTTGCTCAAATATAAAAATAAACTGAACAGTAAGGTATCTGTGCCACACACTATAGGCAAAATGGAGCAAAAACATTTCATATTTTAATACTGATATTTATGGAACAAATGAAATACGCCTAGGCTTGCAAATTTGTGTTGCTGAACAGACAATAAATTATACTTTGTGTAGTGCCACAGGCCCAAGGATAATATCACAGCCAATGAGATGCAAGAAATAGGACTTGCAGGAATGCAGGAGCGAAAACGCTCTTATTTAAATCATATGCGAGAGGGAAAAGAGCTGCGTGGAGGTCCTGTCGGAGAAGAAGCATACTGTAGTGCAAACACAAGCCCCAGGCTGGGCAATGAGGGCATGCAGCAAACACACCTGTACTAAAGTCTGTGTGCCTTTGTTTGCCTGCATTACTTATTTAATTCAATACATATAGCAAATACACACGCACACACAAGATAAAGCATTTCTTCAAGAGGAGGGATGTTCGATCCTAAGCATGATGTTATTACACTAACCAGGGCGTGCATTGCTTTGAGCACGTGCTCTCGTCTTAGCATCTATTAGCTCTTGCTCTGATCCCAGAGCCGAGATGTTCCTAATGCTGCTCTTTTCTCTCTTGGCAGCGATCAACATTTTAAATTTTTTTTTTTTTTTAAAGAAACCAGGAAGCTCATATAAAAATAACATGATTCCCAGTGCTGGCCAAAGAACCCATGCTTTTCTCCATATATATTATTTCCATTGGAAATATTTATATTTCCAATATTTTTTTCTCACTTGCTCACTGTCTTCAGGTTGGGCAGCTTTAAGCGCCAGGATCTCCAGTTCAACCCTGAGTTTGGATTACAGTTTCACTTGGACTCCCAGTGGGTGTGTGTAGGGGGCTTAATCCAGGTTTTCATGTTTTCCCAAGGGAAGCATGCAAACATGGCTGTAGGGTATTAATGTGTGTATGCATGGTGGCCAGGGTGCATTCTTGACTCACACCAAGAGTTTTCAGTATACTGTAGGAATTGGATCCACCATGACCCACCTTTAAAGGTGTTGATATGACGGCCATCCTGAAAGTACTGCATAAGTAGGCATGACTTTTTTATTAACTAACATAGGTCATTTAATTTGGACATGATGGTAGAGTAACCCTTCCTCTATTCGAAGGTACTGCTGAAAATAGTCTCCATCACGCACGATGCATTTGCACCATTGCTGAACCCAACTCTCTTTGAAAATCCCCCTTGTCGCAGTTGATGGTCTCCCACTACATGG
>JAAGKR010008320.1:0-31874 GCA_011419295.1 Clarias macrocephalus
AGCTTATGGTGAGCCAGCCGTCACTGAAGCACAGAACACAACCCCTTTGTCTCTTTAAAGGAGTACACAAGCAAGTAGTCTCAGCCACTGTACAACTGAAAACTCCCATTCTTTATTTAACCTGTGACTGTATTTCCATGAGCCTTATAAACAGAACAGCTACTTTTTAATGTTGATGTTTAATTTAATCATTCCTTTATAATATGGAATAATGAGTTAAAGGTTTATATGGTCACCATGGATTTCTAAATAACTGATTTTTTATTTATTTATTTATTTTTATTTTTATACCACCAATGGGTTGATATATTGAGAGGTTTGTAACATGAATCATTCTCATGCACTGAAATTTTTATGAATACACCAGCAATTCCTGCAGGCTGGCTATAAAAATTTATAGCACATTAAACAAAGTCTTTCCACTTCTGTAGTAGTCATTAGGATGAAACACTCAAAAATAGAAAGCATAAGCATCACAGTGGGCATTACTCAATCTCTGTCATTAAAGGGGTTTAGCACCAGTTGTGTATGAAGAAAAGGGACAGTTTTTATGAAAGTATTTTACTCCCACATTATAATGGCAAGTGCCATTATAATGCTTAAAAACTTACATTTACCTATACTCAATTCCTCTCCAGCTCCAACTCAACACAGTACCTTGCACTTGATCATTGTACTTGTCTCACTTGTGTTTTTTTATGCTGTGGTATTCTCTCTGTTCTGTGTTAAAAATATGGATGAATCCTGACCATGATTCTTGAATAATCTATAACTGCCCTTCTTTGCCCCTCGGTGTTACAACTCAACTGCAAAGAAATTGTAATTTTCACATATCCCAGTTAGGAAGCTGGCGTCAGAGCGCAGGGCTGGATACAGGATACAGTGCCCGTAGGATTAAGGTTCAGAACCCCTGAACTTCTGATCAGAAACCCAGTAACCTATAGCCTTAACCATTTGAGCCACCACTGCCCTTAGTTTATCATGATGTATTTATTATTCGATTACTTAAAGCACTTTGGTATGTCACTCTGTATGAGGTAATCTGTCAAATGCCACAAATGTTGATGAAATTGACTCTTCTCAATTGGAATGCATGGTTTTATATTTACATATAGGGCATTAAGTGCTCAGGGTGAAAAAAAAAACAGTATAAAACACAGGGCATGTCCTATCCTTAATACATAGTGGGTAAAAAAATACATAATTTTTTAAATAGAATAATTTCAAGCATTACTCATGTTTCAGTTATGAATCTAACAGCAAATATGTGTGTATTCAATTTTTTTTATTAAAATATATATATATATATATCCTAGGGTGGTCAACATTGTATACCTTTTGTGAAATGCTGCTTGTGTATTTAAAGGCACAGAATAACCGAAGTTATAACTCGTATGCACTTTAGCCTTTCATATTTACTTTAGTTGCATGTTTGTCTAAGTCCGATGTGTATGTTGTAGCTTTTCTAAGCACTGTGAGTAGGCGTTTGGAGTTACATTTTAATAGAAAGCTTAGAGTCCTTTGCTGGACTTTGAAGTATGCTACACTTTTATGCTTGAGGGAAACACTTAAGTTAGACACTCATTAAATTTGTTCCTTCACTGCACAACTTGTCTTCTAATTGACTCTTTCAATTACAGTTGTATTGAATTATATGGATTATAGGGCAGGGGAGACTGCCCCCTTAAAAATTCCACTCCCATATCCCCCACACCCCATACCCCTATTCCATACACTCTAGTTTCTTTAATATAGTTTTATCCTTTGTGAAATATTTGATTATTGGCTTACAATAAAACATTATGGCTTTGAAAAAAATATCTCTAAGTTATTTCAATCTAAATTCATATTCACACATTATTATGCCCTTGCTTTTGTTTAGGGAAAGTTTTTTTTTTTTTTTTTTTTTAAAGACCAGCTGAGACAATCTAGATATCAAATCACTAGAGAATGTAGTGTAGGTGGATCTTGTTGAAGGGTATGTGTATATAGAAGAGAGAAACAAACAATGTCATTAAACACCTTAAGGCCACATGCTGTTATAAAACAATGCATCCTGTCATGCTAAAAAGCAAGGACCATATTTACAGTCAAAGGAAGAATGCATTCTGCTCTTTGTCAGCATTTCCATAAATGTGTACTTGGACATTTGAGATGGGCTGTTAACTTGACTATAACAATGTCATAAATATGATATTTATGATATAAATTTGAGTAAATTTTCCCTTTTACAGGTGCAGCAATTTTTATTGAGTTCGCTGATTCAGAGGAAAGGTGTGCATTTCTCCAAATTAAAGTCAACATGCTTTGATGTCGTCATCTCATATGCATTTACACAAAGCACAAAATGGCTGTCTGGTGACAGATGAACAGAAAAAGAGGAGTGTGTGTTTGTGTGTTTGTGTGACATTGGAAAAGGAGTTACACTTAGGAGATTGAGAGTAAGCGATAAAAGTATATAACTAAACAAGTTCTTTGTGATGATCCAAAAGTCTGGATCATAATGAGGTCCCTGTGCTCTGTGCTGTTCTGCTGTGAGGGTGGATTGGAGCTCATTTTTGTTCAGTCTTCCCCTCAAAATAAGCTGCTCTGTACATGCTTACAGAATAGGAGATAGACTCAAGCTCAAACTCTTTTCATTTACAGATGCTTCACATAGTGAAAGTATAATACTACTGTAAGCAAGTAAACTTTTAAAGACAAGGGCATATGGATGGCATTTTTTCACATTAAAGACTATTTCTAAATAAATTAAATTGTAGGATATTGAAGAGAACATTAGTCACTACTGAAACCCAATTTAATGTCAATTTCAGTTGATATTTCATTTAAAATATAAAGAAACTAATAGGTGATTTTAATATGTACCAGTTAATGTGTTTCTCATTTTTAAAGGCTTAATATACTGTATGCAACAAAAAATAAACAAATTTAACTTGGTAGGCATGATAAGTCATCTCTTTTGAAGCTATGAGAACTATTCCCTTGCCTGAGCAGTTAGTCAATTAGGTTAGAATGAAGCTCATCTCCTGCCTGACCATTGGGATCATGTAGGCGGCATAACAAGCAAAAAAATGACTGCTCAATGCCGTTCGCATGCTAGAGGCTATGCAGCTCAACACAAGGTCTCCCATGCATGAACCAAGGGAAAGACCTTAACACCCTGCTGATTAGCACAGAAGGACCTTACCAGTTAGTGAACTTAATTAAATGAAAACAGATAATCCAACAGCTCTATTAAGAGTGAGCACTAGTGACTTAGCTGATATGGGAATATTTTGCACATTTTATCATTAGAACAGAAAAATGAAAGCTCTCTGCAGGGACAACAGGGTGCACAAGTAAAAAGGATCTAGTAGAGAAGTGTGTAGGATTTAGTAAAAAAAAAAAAAAAAAGTTTTCAGATGGTAAAAGTGATTATCAGACTTAGTTATTTCCTACAAACTAGTGATTCAAACCTAATATCCATGCTTCTTATTTCCATTTTCCATTTAAATTCTCATGTGCCATCAACTAGTACTCCTAGTCAACGTTTGAGTCAGACATATCATAGAAGATATTGAAATGTGGGCTTTACATTACAGTTTCTCTACATCAAGCATCAGGTAAGAGATGAGATTTGTTGCACATCAACACTATGACCTATAAAATACTGTAATGTAATCTTAAAAAGCTGTCCATGAGGCTTGATGATATACAAATTTCCATTCTCTTCAAAATTTCACTAAGATAAATAGCTCATGTCTTAACACTAATATGCATTTTCCTCTCCCCACGGTGAGCTGGCGAACATAGAGGAAGAGGGGAGGAGCAGAGAAGTAATGCAGACGCTGAGCCTGATGGGAGTAAGATCTGATTGATTGCGTTGCTATTGCTGAGGACTCTTGTTCCACCTGCTTGAAGGACTCTCTCTCTCTCTCTCTCTCTCTCTCTCTCTCTCTCTCTCTCTCTGTCTCGTTCTCCCTATTCATTCATCCATGCGTCTGTTCATTTTTCCTGCCATAAACTGTGCAGAAAGAGCTGAGCTCTGCTGGGTGCTTAAATTTTCTATTGATGGATGCTCACATGGGAGAAAAATAAGCACCACTGTTGAACATATGCACTGCATATAAGAATGACTTTAACACTCATAGTCAATCACATATTTCTTCTATATAGAAAATAGAAAAAATTATCTTGTCACAATATATTTTATTTCAGATTTTGTTCTGGCAGGTTTTGTAAACAACCTGGGGCAGCTGTGGCCCCTTGGGGCATGAATCCAAAAGACCTCTGGTACAGTATGTGCAGTGTTGCCTGGTACCAGGACATTGGTGGTGGATCCTTTCGGTCTTGTGAGGTGGGGCCTCCATTCACTGTACTTGTTTGTCTGGTGCATTCCATGGATATTTGGTCAGATGGGGAACTGGAGAATTTGGAGGCCAGATCAACATCCTTCAAGGTTTTGCATTCTAAGACCCATGAATGGCAGGCTGTGCTGCACTGGGTGTTGTCACCTTTCTACCGTGACCTTCATTTAATTTTTTCAGCAATATATGTGCTACATTGGCTTTTCAATGGAATCAGATTGGACAGGCTTAACTTTGGTCCCCACATGCTTAGATAAGACTTAGGTGTAAATATGCATGCATGCATACAGTAGGTACACCAATCAGCGATAACAGTAAAGCCACTGATAGGAGAAATCAATAGCAGTAATTATGGTGTTACAATTGCACTTGGTGGAGACAGCTGATAAAGTGGACAAAGTCTAACACACAGTATGGCCGCAAATCAAAATGGCCATGCACTCTGATATCATCCAAATGAGAAAGGGTTCCCTGTTGTGTCAGGTTCCTCTCAGCTCAGGTAGCTTTTTTGCCACCATCATCCTCAGTTTGCTCATCAGGGACAAACTGATGATTATAATTTATACATATTTCTTATCATATTTCCATGTATTTTATTCTATAAAGCTGTTTTGTGACATAGCCATTCTTAAAAGCACTGTATAAATACAACTGAATTGAATATAATTGAAATTTTACAAGTAGCTTCTCTTCAATTGAATATTGTGTTAAATGAATGATATAGCAGTGCCATTTTACCAAAGTCTCCGTAAATGAGCTTATGGCAGTGAGCTGATTAGGAATGTTTAGAAACGAGTATCAAGAAGGTTTGGAAACCTTACATACAGTGGCAGCCGGTCAATACAGGGTGCACGGGCGATTTATTAAAAGTTTTAAAAAAATTTGCGCCCCCACTGCTTATAGAGGGAGAGAGAGGAGATAGAGAGTAATGGCCTTCATTTTCTGAATCGGTTTGTTAACCCATCTCATCAAACATTACAGCATCAACTGATATCTTTAAAAACAACAATAAATTCAATAGTGTTATAATCTTTTGTTTTGTCAGACTGGATTTTGTCAAATAAGTCAATGCTTGAAAGGAATAAAAGTTTTCATCTAAAAATAGTTTGCTGCTTATTTTGAATCTACTTTTTGAAGCTACTCACTGTGTGCTATGTGCACATGACAAGGATTGATGGGCATACTGTGATTCCAATCTGTTTTTACCCTGTTAAAGTAAGTGATTAAGTAAATAAATAAACATGTTTAGGTCTAAACTTTATATCCGTCCTCTAAATCAGATTTTAGAGCAAAATATTAAGGGAACTCTTGGATAAATTACTCAAAGTGAAGTAGTAAAAAAAAAAAACCTACAATTACAAACGTGAAGTTTATAGAATACATGCTCATATCCACTAGCACTTTTCATCATAAAAAACTCACACGAAGTTGTGAGGAAAACAGCAAACGTGGCTTTGACCATGGTTTTATAGTATGCGTTCATAGTGGGCAGATGGTAGATGGCTGGTATTTAAATAACAGCATCAGTTCTAGGTTTTATAAATACTTTTTTTTTTAACAGCCAGCAGCATCTATCTGGTTAAAAAGGCTCATAGTTACAAAAGATAAACAGAAGTTGACACGAAATGGACAGAAAGCCTATTTAATTAGTTTTTTGTACAGTTAATTTTTAGCTGTATAGTCCTTAGTCATAATAGTCTCAAAACAACTTTACAGAAATCTAAAGCTGAGCAAACAAAAAGAGACAATAGCAGAATGAACCATTTCACGTGTAGGGAAGAGACGTTATAATGATGAAAGGAATCCATTTTCATGGATCACATTTTTTAAATTAACATAAGGATGATAAACATAATGATCATCATTTCTATATAAAAGTATTTTAGGTTATAAGAGGGAAAAGTACTAATTGAAAAGTATACGTCAAGATAGACTTTGCATACTTACTACAATACATGTTTAAAAACTTAAAACTTAAAAATCAAACATTAGTTCCATAATCAAACTATTAGTGTCTGCAAATCTGTGGAACAACACATTCATGGCAGGCAAGCACAATATCTTCCATACTCACAATATTTTACAGTACATATAATAACATATGAAGCTAGACCCAGTTACAATCAAGGTTTTTCTCAAGAATCCAGTGAACTATTAAGTCATACTGGTAACTCCTGACTAATGTTTTGGATTTGGTCACTACCAGGGTTTCCAAACAACTCAAAAATAATGAAATCATACCTAGGCATTGCTGAAAGTCCACTTATTAAACTTAAGAGTTTGACCATATTATCTTGTTAGTTGTTCTTTTTACTTATTACACTATCTGACATATTCTACTACTGAGTATACAGATTTAAAGATATGATTGACGCCTTTTCCAGACATCCTCTTATCCTCTTCCCTCTACAGTGACAAAAGCATACAACCGTACACTTGCAAGATTTTATTTTACAGTGGAACCTCAAATTGCAAGTGACCCGGTTTGTGAGTGTTCCACAAGACAAGCAAAAAAGTTTAATAAATTTTGGCTTGAAAACGAACAGATACACTGAGTATCATGTAGCAAGCATGCGCTTCTTGTTTTGTCACCGAGCGTCACGTGATCACAACTATCTCTCTATTGCGCTGCGTAATTGTGGGTAATCGTCTCCCCTGCTCAGTCTTAGTATGCGTCTCTCACTGGTATAATCAGCATGTATTTGTGCATGTACTGTCTACTACAACACTGTGACCATGTGTGTGCGTGTAAAGCATCTTGTATTTTGTGTTTGTATGTGAGTGTACAGCGCACATGTACTGTTTATTATAACAAGCATGTAAAGCAAAACCAAGTCTCATTAGAGAGGTTAAAGATCTATTTTCTCTGTCTCAGCTTGCACTTATTCCGTTACTTTGTGTATGTACGCGTCATTGGACAGCGTGCCCCTTCCCTCCTCCTCTCGCCTTCACAAACACACACACACACACACACACACACACACACACACACACACACACACACACACACACACACCTCCTCTTCTTGCCTTCAAACACACACACTCTAATGGAAACACTGCTCTGTCGCGATTCTTTTCAAAGTGCAGGTTAATTTGTTTTATTTTTACTTTACCACAGTGAATCTGGTGAGTGTTTGCGCACACTCGAGTGTAAGAGATGTTTCATGTTAATTTTCCCTATGAGGCAGCGTTTCTGTTAGTGTGTGTGTGTTTGAGTGTGAAGGTCATCCCACACAGTGGTCCTCCCCCTTCTCAAATAAGAGAGGAGGAAGGGTTACTATGTTAGACGAGAGGAGGGAGAGTGTGTCATTCCTTCTATCCTCTTACTTTAGCTTCACACACACGCACACACATACACAGCGCATGCACGCATGCACGCACAAACACACACACACACACACACACACACACACACACACACACACACACACACACACACACACAGCGCGAGCACACACAAATACTAACGGAAACACTTTTGGGATTTATTTTTATTTTTTTGTTTAGCTTATCTTTATTCATGTGGCCATTTAAAAATATTCAACACAATGCAACACTGACAGATGAAAAGAAATCAACAGAAATATTTATTTATTGCACATATTATGAAATCACTCATGTCCAGTAGCTACAGTACAGACCAAAAGTTTTGACACACCTTCTCATTCAGCGAGTTTTCTTTATTGTGTTCTTTATTGTGTTCTTTAGCCCAAACAAGTCTCTTCTGCTTGTTGCCTGTCCTTAGCAGTGGTTTCCTAGCAGATATTCTACCATGAAGGCCTGATTCACACAGTCTCCTCTTAACAGTTGTTCTAGAGATGTGTCTGCTGCTAGAACTCTGTGTGGCATTGACCTGCTCTCTGATCTGAGCTGCTGTTAACCTGCGATTTCTGAGGCTGGTGACTCGGATGAACTTATCCTCCGCAGCAGAGGCGACTCTTGGTCTTCCTTTCCTGGGGCGGTCCGCATGTGAGCCAGTTTCTTTGTAGCGCTTGATGGTTTGTGTGACTGCACTTGGGGACACTTTCAAAGTTTTCCCAATTTTTCGGACTGACTGACCTTCATTGGCCACTCGTTTTTTTTTTTACTTAGCTGCTTTTTTCTTGCCATAATACAAATTCTAACTCTTTGAATGAGAAGGTGTGTCCAAACTTTTGGTCTGTACTGTATGTTATTTTATTTGCACAGCACTTTTAATAATATCATTGTCACAGAGCTTCTTTACAGAATTAAAAAAAAAGAGTAAGAGGAAGAAAACTTGAGAGGAACAAGACTCAACAGAGAATCCATTGTCATTTGGTTGGTGTCAGATCCGAGTTATAGCTTTGTGCTATGAGGCTGAAGGTTAATTATAATGGGAAAGGTGTTTAAGTTAATATAAAGTCTGTTGATTCAGTCTGGAGATTCAGGTACAAAACTGTTCATGAAAATGTCAGTCCAAAACTATTTACTAGTGATTGCAGTCACAAGCTATCACAGAAAAACTGCCTCCATTATTTCATGGCCATGAAATGGAACTGTCCTCAGTCACAGACCATGCGTGGACATCTGTAGCAGTACGCGAGAGCCCTCCATGCAACCAGAACTCCACCAGGATGAGTCAGATGGGTCCGGAGGGCAAAAGGAGTCAGAATCACTGGCAACTCAGCATCAAGAAAGAGAGAGAGAGAGAGAGAGAGAGAGAGAGAGAGAGAGAGAGAGAGAGAAAAAAAAGCTGTTTGGTATTCTAATAATCCCATAATTTATATGGTTAATATATATTTTGTGCACAGTGCAAGCAGGGACTGTGGAAAGAGTATCTACAGTATGACAGCATAACTAATATGGTGAGCCAGAGGGAAACAAAGACAATTGGGCTCCATGGGAATTAAGGTAACCAGTCAGGCTGAAGGCTATTCCACAAATGTGGGCTTTGTAAGAAAAACCTTTGCCCCCTATTTCATAATACAAGTTCCCAATAAGCTGCCTGAAACCATTGATTGAAGTAGACAAGTCATAAAACATCAACAGTTGACTCACCATTTAGCACTTTATAGGAGCAGCCAAAAAATATAAACAAGGAAGACATATTTTTAAATTGATAATACAAAATTTCACTAGGAGGCAATCCAGTATGGATAAAATGGGGGTACATGCTTATATCTTCTAGCTCTAGGGACCCTGCATTCTGGACTGTAGAAAACTTAACGATAATAATCCAACCTAGAGGTAACAAAAGCATTAACTAGTTTTTTTTGCATCATCTTGTGACAACATATTTCTTATCTTCGCAATATTTCTGAAATGAAAAAAAGCTAACCTTGTAATATTACCTACAAGAGCTTCACATGAAAGATAGGAACCACTAATCACATCGAGGTTTTTTACTACTTACTACACTTAATGAAACAGAAAGGCCACCAAGAACTATTGTGAGAACAGAAAGATTAATTATGGCTGCATGTGGTCCTAGTATCACTACATGACGCTTGGCATCAAAACAAGAAACACATGATACTCGGTACTCATAAACTCGTAAAAAGACTTGCTCATTTTACTAAATTTATTAAAAATCTTTGCTCGTCTTGTGGAACACTCGTGAACCGCGTTACTCGCAATCCGATGTTCCACTGTATAACTGTGTGTGTCATCAGCATAACAGTGAAAATTAATACTTATGCGTATGAATTTGTGGAATTAGATTTTATTTGATTTTAATTATGTTATCCAGAGAAAGCATGTACAGTACATGTACATTATGTGTACTTTGTATATGTACACTACTGCTTAAAAGTTTGGGATCAGTTGCAAATTTCTCTTTTTATGTTTAGCGATTTATTTTCTATATTTTTCAACAATACTGGAGATTTCAAAACTGTAAAATAAAGCATATGAAATTAGGTAATTATGTAACAACAACAGCAGAAATCAGTTGTTATTTTAAGACACAGAGGTCAGCCTTTCTGAAATAGATCTTGAAAGAATAGTATTGTCAAGTGCATTTGCAAAACCCATCAAGCACTATAATTAAACTGGCTCTCGTGAAGACCATCCCAGGGAGGCAAGACCTTATCTCTGCTTTAGAGAAGTTAATTTAGAGATACCAGCCTCAAAAACCACCAATTAGCAGTACCTTGAATTAAAGCCATTATGAAGGCTTTATAGATCATGAGTAGCAGACACATCTCAACATTAACTGTTCAAAGGTGATTATTGCATATTTTTCCTTCAGCATTGCTTTACAATGTAGAAAGAAATAAAAAATCAGAAACGACCATACCCTAGTGGAAAAAAAAATAGTGTCTTACAAATATATTCAAATCTTCTATAGTACATTGCAACTATACTAACAAAAAGATGTACCATCATTTAATATGTACACACTTCAAAATAATTGTATTATAGTACACTTTCCAAAAATATATTATAGGAAAATATACCTTAAGTGAAAGGTTGGTGTAATTTCCAAAGTACTTTCTTTTACAATTTATTTTTGTGGTGGTCATATTCGGACTGTCTGTTTTCTATTTGGCTCCCCAGTCATTCACGTTTAGATTGAATTCACAGTTGGAAGCTGCAGCATTGCATGCATTAGTTCTTATCGCTATTATTTTATTTTCATGAGTATAAGGTAAATTCCATGATTTTTATTAGGTAGTTTAAAATTAAGTACATACAAACTATAGAATGTATTGTCTAACGTGTTGCTACAAAAATCTTGTGTACCTCACTTCTGGTCTAATGTTCCGTAGCTCTCGGCCTGTTTTCAGAGTCGCTGTGTAACAGCTAGAATCAACACACCAGATTTAAACTAATACTGTACCTGTATATTCTACTAAAGTCTGTCTTTGTCGAGACAACAGTTTTTTTTTCAATTGTGTGTTTGTGAGACAACCTGACATTTGATGAACAGAAGTAAACTATAGTACCTTTTTTGTTTTGTTTTGTTTTTTTGATAACCTTATGCAAATGAAATCTGTTGAACTCATGAATAAAATCTGCTGCATAGTAACTGATGTCATGTGTTTCAAAAACATGTTATAGTGTAGAAAATGCATTCAGTACTTGAAAATGGTCCTAAACTAATTATCCAAATGTGTACTGGTAACACATTTGCAATACTGTAATATAGAAGACAGTGATATAATAAAGTATATTTGTATTAACCACACAGTGTACTGTTTTAATATTTGGAATTGGCCAGAAGTATAACAGCATGCTACTGCTGCAATAAGAATATATTCATATTAAATTACTGGTGTATTTGAATTGGAATATAGTAAAAAAAAATTGTATTAATTACTGTCAGGTATGTACGTTAGTACACACACAGCCATATACTTTAAGTGTACCAAGTATACTTAAAGTTGTTCCACTTTAGCACACAAAAGTATACTTTATACACTTAAAATTGTGCTTTTGTACAATTTTATTACAACTTAAATGCACTTAGTACAAACTTAGTTGTTCCAAAATAGCAAACTTCATGTATACTAGTCATTAGTCTGGAGCAAGTACACTTATGTATGCTTTTGCATGCTAGGATATAATATACTTAGCATTTTTTTCACTTGGGTAGAGTTAGAAAGTGATATATACAGTACAGTACAGACCAAAAGTTTGGACACACCTTCTCATTCAAAGAAAAAAGCAGCTAAGTAAAGGAAAAACGAGTGGCCATCATTACTTTAAGAAATGAAGGTCAGTCTGTCAGGCTCTGTGGTGGGCTTGGTGGATCCAAATGCAGAACGTGGAGAGGGAAGTACTCGGGTTGAGTAGTGGTGTCACTGACTGTAACTGGAAAGTGGTGGCTGTAACGTGACGAGGCTAATCTTGGTGAGGATGGTGCTCCGTGCTGCGGTGGGAACCGTAGTGTGTTCGCTGGAGAAGCTCGAGCCAATTGGCGAAAGTAGCGTGAACTTGGTAGGGCGTGAGGACTGATTCGTGGTTGTAGAACAAGCGAGGGTCGAAGCCGGAGAGCTGGGGGGAAAATTCGTGATCCAAATCCGTAGTCGAGGAAACAGGTAAGCGGTCAATGATCCAAAATCCAAACAAGGGTAACTCCAAAAACGTGAGGCAAAGATGTAGTCAAAGAACGAAGCGTGGTCGGTAACTTGGCAGACTGTGACGAGACAAGACGCGGAAATATTGGGCTGGTAAGGCACTCAATAATCTGGCAACAGGAGGTTGTTTGTGAGCAAGTTAAATAGAGCAGAGTCATGACTGAAATGAGCAACAGGTGTGTGGAGAGCAGAGAGTGAGCCAGTGAGATCAAAGGAGTGGAGTGGAATCTGGAGCGGAAGTGAGCAGGTGAATCTGACGTGACGTGACAGTCAGTCCGACAATTTGGGAAAACTTTGAAAGTGTCCCCAAGTGCATCACAAAAACCATCAAGCGCTACAAAGAAACTGGCTCACATGTGGACCGCCCCAGGAAAGGAAGACCAAGAGTCACCTCTGCTGCGGAGGATAAGTTCATCCGAGTCACCAGCCTCAGAAATCGCAGGTTAACAGCAACTCAGATCAGTGACCAGGTCAATGCTACACAAAGTTCTAGCAGCAGACACGTCTCTAGAACAACTGATAAGAGGAGACTGTGTGAATCAGGCCTTCATGGTAGAATATCTGCTAGGAAACCACTGCTAAGGACAGGCAACAAGCAGAAGAGACTTGTTTGGGCTAAAGAACACAAAGAACACAATAAAGAAAACTCTTTGAATGAGGAGGTGTGTCCAAACTTTTGGTCTGTACTGTATATGTATTATATATTGGTGTAAGCAGGAACTAACTCTAAACCCATACCGTATACAGTACAGTACATGTTCATAAGGAGATGAGCAATTAGAAGACTGTGCACATTAGCACTGAATACGAGTGTGTGTGTGTGTGTGTGTGTGTGTGTGTGTGTGTGTGTGTGTGTGTGTGTGTGTGTGTGTGTGTGTGTTCTTAATATTATCACCTTCATTCCAAAGACAGGGCGTAAAAACCTGTTTCAGCCCTGTGGCATGCTGCTATCTCACAACTATTCAATGTCCTGTCTGCTTTTTAACAGAATAAATACTGCAAGCAAACATGTTTAATTCTTGCACAGATCATCTTGTGAGCAATTGGCAGGCTAGTGCTAGTGTTGGTGAAATCGAGTGCTTGAAATATTTATTAGACCCTTGCATATTCAGCAGAGGGTCCCTTGTGTGATCTTCAGCAACACGTAAGCAAATGAAATATTGATGCGGCTTAAATAAATAGGCAAGTGACTACACTAGGGTATTCCTACTGACAGGAGACTTGAAAGGAGAGTTGCTGCAGTATTGCCTTTGTGATGTGGCTGTGTTGTGAAGCCATATAAACACATGCAGTTTTTGAGGAATAACTTGTGGGTGGAAGCAGGTCCATCCAGCTTTGGGAAATTCTGGTCTGGTCTAGACCAGTACAATAAGAAGCAGGGAGTGACACAGTGATGATGCCCTAAAAAATGGTTGTAAAATGTGAATAAATATACTGGTAATCGCCATTGGCCTCTGCAGCCCCTAGTTGGACTACAGAGATTCCTAGATAGATGATGGGTTATTATTATTATTATTATGAGAATTTAAAAAAAATGTATATTAGCTCCTATCTAATACTACTACCTCTACGACGATTACTACTACAACTAATAATAATTGTTTGTCAATTGTTTCTAAAATAACCTTTCTAAAATATGTCTAAATTGTTTGCTTCGTTATTTCAAATAAGATTGATGCACAGATTTAAAATGCACATCAAGACATATGGATGAAATTTCCAGTAAAATGTTGTGTTCTGGTAGTGAAAATAAAGACCAGTTTTAGGGGGAAAATTACTATATAGTTACTATATAAAACAAATATATTAAACATTAATGTGTATTTTCACCAGTCAGCACACACTTTCTAATCTAAAAACTCAAGCAAAGAATGAATGAATGAATTAATTAGATTCATCAATTAGATTAGGAGGACGTTCAAATATTAGATCCTTGCATATCTCCAGCAATAACTATGCAAATATAATATTTGTGCCAGTGAAACTTTCTATCTTTCTATTAGAAAATATAGAAAATTTTTGAATTCTGAAGCCAAATTGAAGTATACATAATTTTTGATGTTGAATAAACTGTTCTTTCTTTTTTTTACTTATACTAATTTATCTTTTGCATGTGCACTAGTGATTATGAGCATGAAGTGCATGGTCAGATTTAAGCTGAATCCTTAAATCATACTGTATATGGTGATTATTGTCAGGATTAAGTCGAAAGCTTTTTTAATTTGATATTACAAGCGTTCTTTATATTAGTGTATGAATTTATGTGTTTAGTCAATTTTAACAGCAATTAGTATTTTAAGATACAGATAATATACTAAAGTCCACTAAATGAGAATAATTTTAGAAAAGAAAAGATATTGATTATGTACTGTATAGAAGTTTGGGGTAAAAGTCCTTCAACCTGGTGTCCTGCTCTGACTATCAACTAGCAGTTTGGAGGGCACTTCCACATTTTACATTTTTCAAAGCTGTACAACAGACCAATGCAAAATGATCAGCTTCACAGGATTTACTACTATATAGCTGCATGTTTGCTTAAATGAACAGCTGTGTTTTATTATATAAAATACTAATAACATTTCTCTCAAATTCTAAATGAAAACAAGAAGGTCCTTAACACTCTACGTATAGTGCTTGGGCCCTAAACATATTTTTATTTAGAGCATTTATTTAAAGAAACTGACATCAATAACAATATAAAATTTTTATAGGCAGTTAAATTAAATCTGTTAAACCCATGAAAGAAAACTGCCTCATCTTTACTGATGACAAACAGTTGCGCACAAAGGGCAAATTTCAAATAAAATAATTATTAATCTAGCTACAAGCACACTTAAGTATGCTTTGGTGTGCTACAATTTAATATACTTTGCATCCTTTTTTTCACCTGTATGCAGATCTTCAATAATGCAAAGAAAACAAGTTCATATTCAGTTTATTCAATGTGGTACTAATGCTAATATTAATACTAATACTAATATTTTAACTAAGCAACCACCAGTCTTTCACATTCCTGAAAGTTTTTTTTTTTTAATGAAGCAAAAAAATACTCTCAGAGTTGTGGAACATAGAGAAGAAGAAAGCAAATGTTTTTTTTTTTATTTTTTTATGTTTCCATCATAACCTTGTACACAGATTCATGTATCCTTCAAAAAATACAAATCTGCCTGGTTCCAGCCTTGCTGAATCGCACCAGATCATCACTGATTCTCTTCCAGGTTTCACATTTGGTGCAACACTCTGTCTTTTTAGCCTTTCCAGGTCTCCATCTAAGCATAAGAAGACCAGGCGTTGACCAAAGCTAATTGAACTCATCAGGTTTGTGCCATATTACTTACTCAAAACTGTTCTAAGGGTAAAAATTACTATGATGACAATGAAATCAAACTGTCCAAAAGCAACACTGATGGTAAAGACCATAAGTGCATTGTGGTCTACAGCTACTTCTCTTTTTATTACAGAAGAGACAAGTTTAGATTTTTTAATTCTACATTTCAGTGTTCTTTTGGAGGATCTTGTACACATACATTAGCAAGTGTCATAAAATCTTTTAATGACTGATATATAAAATAAATAGAAAACTGCACAAATATATATATATATATATATATATATATATATATATATATATATATATATATATATAAAATATAGGATGAGTGGGTGCTATAGACATTCTAATTAAAAAATCATGTAGTTTTCTCTAGTGAAGCCTGAGAAAACTAAAAAAGTATTTATTTATTGGGAAGCGCTGGATTGCAGATATAGTTTGTGACTTGGCAAGCAGTTGGCTCACCATCCGGCGTGACCTCACGGAGTGCGTGGGAGATAAAGGAGCAAGATCCCACAGAGTGCCCCCGGAGAAAGACTGAAAAGGAAGTGCAAGCAGTGCTGCCAAGCTGTGCCCTTTAACGGCATAACGGTGCTCAGGGTGACGTGGCTCCTTACAATGACCACGAGAAATGGACTAGAGGGCGGACAATGAATATCGGCGGTGGTTTGCAAACACAGAGCAGACAACTTCATTAGAAAGGTGAGTATATGCCGCGCTGCACAAGACTGGGAGCATATGCAGGTCCTATTAAAGAAAGGTACAGCTCACCCAGCTTAGGAAGGAGAAAAAATTACTATTGTTCAAGACCCAGTCTAAAAATAAGATGAGTGCAAAGTTCCTCCTGTTACCCTTAGTGAAGGCTTTGATGTTCCTGTTAGCCTCAGTAAATGCTCTGATGTTTCTGTTATCCTCTGATGCTCAGTGAGCCTTGCGCCACCCGAGCCACGCCTTGTGCCGTTGCCCATGTTTGAGGACTTCGTGCTAACTTCCTCCCCCAGATTCGGGGACACTGTGCTTGCTCTGTCGCCCAGTTTTGGTTACCCTGTGCTTGCTCTGTTGCCCAGTTTTGGTGACCCTGTGCTCGCTATGTTCGCTCTGCCTGCTGAGTTCAAGAGGGTCATGTTTCTGTCTGTGAAAAAACACCGCCCTGCCCAAAGTACTCGTGGTACAGCCTATGTGTGAGGAAGTTTGTTTGAGTGAGCTGCATTTCCCAGAATGCACCTCAGTCAAATGATGGAGCACTCACATGAGCTGAATTAGCTAATTATCTTGATAAATTGTCAGGTTTTGGACTCAGTTTTGTCTTGCATCTGTTTTGTTCTGTTAAGATCTAATCTCATGTTTGGTTTGTCGCATTTTTGCTTGACTCTTGTGCCGGGTGTGTTTGTTTGTTTATGTTTATTTTATTATATTAAAATCTTCACTTATGCACAAAAGCCTCACCTGCAACCCTTTAACCGTGACATGCAAAACACAATACAACACAATACAACCCGGCTCACTCACTTTTCACCACAAAGCAGCCAATGCATTTTCCACCACTTGCGCTGTGTTTGGATCCACGACGCCTGCCCAGACCATGACAGTATAAACTTGACACTCGTGGATCCTGTAAGTGACTCTACTGAGTCAAGGTGCTTTTCTAGGATTCCACCAAATGGATCACGGATCAAGTCAGCAACTGCATCCAACCCAATCTTCTGTTCCTGAGACACCCCCACAATCATCACCTGTCACCCGTCATGAACAACACCTATCTGCACCACCCATCTGTGACAGCGATCAACTCAGCTGCCGTTCATTCTTGTCATAATGCACAAGCATCATTCTTTCCCATGGAACAATCCAAGGTAGCATATATCATTACCATTCTTTCTGGCAGAGCAAGGGAATGGGGAACATCCTTATGGGATTCTCAGGTCTCCTCCTGTGCCACCTACAAGACATTCACCGATGAAATGAGGCGGGTGTTTGACCAGTCATTCTTGGAACACCAGGCAGCAGGCCAACTACTCAAGTTAAGCCAAGGATCCTGCCCTGTGCACGACTATGCCATTGAGGTCAGGATTTTGTCTCCCTCTTGTAGCTGGGATTATCAGGCACCTTACACCAAGGATTTGCTGATCTTTTTATGTTTTGGTAAAGGACCTCTACATCGGAGGATGTATCAACACAGAAAGAACACCACTTAGTGCCTGAATCAGCAGTGTACGTCACCTGAAAGACACACACATGAGAATAAGAATGTATGAATTTTGGACAAAGAAGATAGATGGTTCAAGAAAATCTTAAAAAAGCCATCTATGTACAAGTGGAAAATCCTTCTGAGGTACAGGTCTTATGCACAACCTGTCTCCTATTTTTCTATTTTCTAGGAAGATCATGACCTTTTTGCAGGTCCATCAGAAAAGCCACACTTAATAGTTCCCCTTAATCTCTCTTGGTGTTACACCTTAATGTTTCCCCCAATCACTCTATATTGCTGTTTCTTCCTATCAGTTTTCTTCCTACTCTCTAATGGCTCTCCCTCCTACTTTCACCTTCTCCATTTTTCAAAAAACAAGCCTTTTCAGACAGGGGAGAAACCAACTTCCCTCAGACAAGAAATAAGTCCAGTTGACATGACTCAACTTCCAAATAACCTCAGGATGATGATTGAGAATCTTCACAGAAATTAGTGCAGGTTTTTTAAATGCATCTCCCTGCCTATAATCAACATTTTTTTCCTCATGTACGGTTAACCATATGTGTAATTTCAGTGTAATTTATCAAGAGATTTCATCAAAAAACACCTTGCACACGCACAAAGCTTTAATAAACCATGAAAGGATTGTCTGATTTCCTGATTCAACAGGACTGCCAGTAAACAACCCTGGGTGTGGCGATTGAAATTTAACTCAGCTTTTCCAAAAATCACAGTTCATTCATGATTTAGCAGGGATGGGGGCCTTGACAGAACATAGTTCCGTGGTGTACAAGCTGCTGGGTGGATGGGACGTCGGTTTCCTCCTCTGAGGTTAGGAACAATAATGGTTGGTACCTTAGACAGCACTGAAATGGAGAGATGACCATGGATGACAAGGGATGCGATTTGTGTGTACTCAACCCAAGGGATGAATTTGCTCCTGAAAGTGGGGTCCTAAGATGTCATGCATTTTTAAGAGATCTCAAAGATTTTGACCATTGCATTGAGTCTGGGGAGAGCAACAAAGTTCACCGCCCCTAGGAAACAGTTCACAATGGTCATAATACAGGTTGGTTGTGGTGTTTGCAACTTGTGCAAATATCACATGCCGTCATGAAGCTGAGAATGTCCTTCTTTAATGTGGGCTACCAGAAATGTTGCTTGATGATATACTGGGTCTGTGCGGAAGCATTCTCTTCTCTCTGTTTAAGTGCCTCTATTTCTCCAGAGCCAGTTTGATTGCTAGGAGTCCTCTGTTGTAAAAGGCAAAGTTACTTTTGGCTGGAAATAAACTTGAATTTGGGAGAAGACTGAGCAGTGAGAAGAAGACTGTGTGCAATTTATTTTCCTGGGAAGATATTTGTGACAAGATGTCTCCAACCTCAGTGTTGGAGATTGAAGAAGTTAGTGGGGCTGTAGTTGTAGTTTCTTATGAAGTGGCAGTAAAAGCCCAGGAATCTCTAGAAACCCCATTTTGGGGTTGGCCAGGTGGTTCCCACCTGTAATTTGGCCATTTCCTTCTCTATTCTAGAGGGTGATATGACAAATTCCAAGAATGTTATAGATTGTATGGAACTTGAATTTCTCAGCTCTGGAGCTTCTGGAGAACTTGATGGAATGGAACTTCTAGGTACTCATAATATCCTGTTGGGGTGTAGAAGGTGGTCTTCCATTTGTCACTCTCATGGATATGGACGAGAGTATAGGCATTGCAAATATCAAATTACAAGAATATCTGAGCCCTTTGGAGAAGCCTCAAACACCATGGACATGAGAGGGAGGTATCGGTTCTTCACTGTTATCTCAATTATCCTTAATAATCAATACATGGACATCTTGTTTTTCTGGGCAAAAATAACCCTGGGGGAAGGGGAACACTTGAGGTGAGAGTCATCACATTTGTATTTGTTCATTGCCTCTCTTTCTTGGATAACCAATGAGTGGAGAAGGCCCTTGGGTGGAGTAGTGCCAGGTAGCAAGTCGATGACACAATAATTGAGTCGGTGGGGGATTGCTTGTCGAAAAGGAAATAGGACATGGAGAAACCACTGTAGGGATGAGCAGGCCCCAAAGAGAGCAAACAATCGGTCACATTCCAAAACCCTCTCCCAGCCTCCATGGCACCATCTCGCTAATCTTATCTGCCCTTTTAGACAAGGCAGCATCTCTAACATGAAGAAGTGGGAAACTTAACCAAGCTTGGGAAAGGAAGTCTACTGCACGTGGAGCCATAAAAGCAGGCGACCTCGAACTCCAACGGTGTAAACTGGCAATCTGATAAACAAAGAAGGCAGTTTTACATCTCTGAGTGGGGGGAAAACCTTCTCCCAAAAGAACACTGACATCTCATTGACCCCAGGACACAGGATGTCCGTGTTTCTCCACATGCCTTTCAATGAACAAAGAGGGATACAGCAGAGACACTATTTAAACAATATGTAAAGTATGCCAGTAGGGCAAAATACTATGTACATATATTGAGTATGTTTTATGTTTTATTTACAAACCCCTTTTATTAAACAGAGGTATAAATGAGTGCGTAAGATACGGCATGTCTAATATCAATCGAGAGCTTATTTTATTCAAAGAACAGTGGTGTACATGGAAAATTGGTAGCATGAACAGAAGTTCATGCAAAATTTACTTCATAAATGATATTAAAACTCCAATCGGATGGGCCCCACGTGACAACCGAATCCCGGCCTAATGTATGCACAAAAGGGGGAACCACATGAGGCGTGGCTAAGCCCCACAACCACATCCGATTGGACCAATCAACCGTGGGACGGACTGACACAAAGAGTCAAAACTCAGGGTCCTAGCACATCCAAACACGTGCTTCTACACGTCATCGTCGCCTCATCAGTCTTCAACGTAGACGTCTGAAGGAAGCAAACTTGCCTTTGCTGCCGTCATCCACTCTCCGAGAACTCTCAACGAGACTTCGTCCCTGAACTCCTGCAATGAAGAAACCCACAAAAGAAGTTCCAGAGCACCGCCTCGGAACTAGGCACCCAAGCCTCACCGAAGGGCTTTCCCGAAAGACGTAGTTTCACCCACAGCGCACCAACCAATCAGCAACGCTGTGATTCCCTTCGCTGGAGGCGAACCATGGAAACGAAACGTCACGCAAGTATACAAACAAAGCTGCATACCTTGCTGAACATTGGTGATCATTTCATAACTAAAACCGTAAGATGAAACTCAAGACTCTGCTCTTTTGCCTTTCTTTGATCTAGTAAACAGTACTACATGAACTTCATTAACTTTTACCCTCCAAACTGTTGGTATGTTTGTGTGTGTGTGTGTGTGTGCGTGTGTGTTCAAATAACGTAGTTTCATGCACCATTAGATTAGTCAATTCTTTATAAAGAACTGTTGTCTTGGTCATGTATTTTAAAGTTTAAACATTTGCCCAGATCTTACATTACATTGCTCATAATTTGGTAAATACCAGATTTTGTATTATCATCATCAGCCACGGGATAACCAGAATTGATAAGATACACTAACTCATACTAAACGCTGGACTGGTAGTTGATAAAGTGTATGCTATAAGTTTTAATTCAGTTTAACAAAAATTAACCTGAATCGTTGACCCAGAGCTAAAGCACTACATAATGGACATAAACAATGCAGCAGTCATTCTTGGTCTAAATGCATCAGGTATTTTGTCCACATTAAAATGTCATAACATTATGTATAAAACCCTTAACACGACGAAGAGTAAGCAGGAGGTGGAGAATGAAGAACTCCAACCCATGATGATGTTCTAGGACCAGTCAAGTTGAGGGTTATGGAAAGATAGCCAGGGGAGTCACAGGACTGCAGCAGTGTGGAAGCCTTCCATGATAAGAAGAGAAAACTCCTCAGTGTGATTGCCCAACACAGTTCAAGCCGTTACACTTTCCAGCCATAATAGAGGGTGCCCCCTTTTTTCTGGACAGGCCTTGATCATATGTCCAGACCTTTGGAGGACTTGACGGAATGGAACCACTAGGTACTCATAATACCCTGTTGGGGTGTAGAAGGTGATCTTTCATTTGTCATGCTTACAAATATGGACGAGAGGATAGGCATTGCAAATATCAAGTTACAAGAATATCTGAGGCCCACTGGCTCATCTTCTCTACATTTCTCCACGAAAGTTCACAATCGTTCCAGCTTTTAGAAACTGCCACATTCTGGAACTCAATGGCAAAATCATAATCATAGCCTGAACAAGATCCTTGCCAGTCTTAATAGTTTACTCCCTGCTTGTCTTTCAAGGGAAGGGCACTTGAATACTTAGTCCATCTCCCTAGCAAAGTCATGAAAATGAGAAAAGGAAGCGTCCTGAGCATTCCACAATTTGGTGCTCCACTTCTGAGCTCTCTTTGTGATGAGTGGTAGTCACCATAAATAGCCGTATCCGGGTTGTGATATCAGAGAGCTTCCACAGTGTAAGAAGGAGCTCTTCCTGATGTGCCCCAAGGAGGGCTCCCTGGCAAATTCAAGCAAGTTCTGCTGCATCCATGTCTTGCCTGAATTATTCTGTCAGGCTGCGCACATGACTGGATGGTGAAAAGTGAAGATTGTTGAGGATCTGCCCCCTGCAAGACCTGTGGTTACAATTTTTTCTAGTAATGAACCTAAAAAAACCCCTAAATAATAAACCTAAAAGAAAACCTAAAACCTCTCTTACCTGCGATTGTGTCCACTATACCAATCCTAACAACAATAATTCGGCAGCAAAGCGCATGTTGAGCTCTCTTAAATACGAGTTGTAATTATCAGAGAATAAGTACCAGGTGTACAGGCGGGGAAGTCCCGAGGGCATGGGAAAATAATTTTTTGTTTGTTTGTTTTATATGGCAAATAGATCAAACTGTTTCACTTAGTAACCCACTACTATTTATACTGTATCTCTGTCTTGTTCAGTACATGCAACATACAATTATGGGGAGATCTGGTGAATTGACAGTTGTTTCAAAGCATATTTATAGAAAGTTGACTGGAAAGGAAAAGTGTTGTAGGAAAAGATGCACCAGCAACAGGCATTACTGCAGCCTTGAGCAGATGGTTCCAGCTGCTCACAAGATTTATGTAGGTGACGATTTCCTTTTCCAGCAGAATGTACCACCTGGACACAATGTCAAAACTCCACTACCTGGTTTAATAAAGAGATATTTCTGTGCTTGATTGGCCAGCCAACAAGCCTGACCTGAACCCCATAGAGGATCTATAGGATATTGTCAAGAGGAAGTAGAGAGACACAGATCCAACAATACAAACAAATCAAAGCAACCTGGTCTTCAATAATGCCTCAACAGTGCCACAGTCTGATCACCTCCATGCTATGCCAAACTGATATAGTGACATAGAAAATATAGCAAAAGATAAAGTATGGTAATTTGATATATGATTATATATTATTATATTACTATATAATATAATATAGTATAGGAATTTGTGCTAAAGGAGCCCCAACCAAGTATTGGGTGCGTAAATGGCCAAACTACTTATTACAGAATTTAGACATTTCTGCATTGTAAATCTTTTTTTTTAAATGATCTTAGGAATTATGGTATAGTTGCAGCATAAAGTAAAACTTAAATGTATTTTTATTTTCAAAATAATAGTAATCTAAAATAAACTTCAAAATAGATTTTTATAAACTATAAAGCAAGCCAAATTAGTTCCACAAAGTATTTATGTGGCACATTTACAAATAGACTACTAGTTCAGTGATATTGGGGGGAAAATACTGCATAAGCTATACTTGGGAAATATATTTTCTTTACTATCTTTAACTTTACTTAAGTTTACTCAGTAAAATTTTTAGGATGCTTTTTACACACACAGATGATAAGGAAAATCATAGACCTCCAGAATGCAGCAGCAGATGCTATGGTCTGCCAGGGTGTAGTTGCTGAAAACAGTGCTTTCTTTTTTTATGAAGGCAAAGTTTGAAAAACACATTCATCATTTCCATCAAAATCATTATTTTTAACCCTTAAAAAGTCAGCATGTCTTGTTCTTTTGCTATATTTTCTATTATGACTAATTTTGACTGTGCTTTCTTGGAAAACAATACAATTTCTAAGTTATCCCAAAAGTGATCCCAAACTTTTGAGCAGTGGTGTACTTGCCATTTGTTGCTGGGAAGCAGAGGGTTGATTGCAATGCATGTTGAAGCTTGGACTTGTGTTGCTGCAGATCCCAAGATACTAGTTTCTTGGAATGAGGGTTTTCATTTGAGGTTCACCGTGTGGAAACATGGGGGTGAATAATCCATGTGTAGAGTGAGTGCTACTGTAAATGAGATTTTCAACGAGAATATGGAAGTATGTGGAGAGCAAACGCAGAATTTCCAGTCAATAAGCTCAACGGCGGGAATGCGGTAGTGCTAAACCAGCATGTATGGAGAGCAGGCAAGGTGTTTGATATTGTGGATATCACTTGTGGTCGTGAAACAGGCAAGAGTCAAAAATGGTGAGTCGAGAGAGTCCGTAATCCAAGTTTGTGGTCTAGAGACAATTTTAGAGGTTGGCAACAGTAAACCAGAGAAGGCAATAAATCGGAGACGCGAGACAAACGTGAGGTCAGTGAAAAGGAGCGTGGTCAATTAAAAGAGAACGCTGGAATACTGGACATAGGTAGCACACTATAATTTGGCGAAGAATTGTTCTCTGGACATGTGTTAAATACGGAGCTGTGATGATTGATTAGAGATTAAGAACAGGTGCGGTGGGAGCGGTGAATGAGGCAGTGAAAAGCAAGGGGTGGGGTGGTCATGGAGCAGGATATAAGGCACAGGTGATAATGCCTAAGACATGTGCGTGATCTGGCATGCCGTAAACTAGTAACAGGGAGACATGGAACATGGGGTTAATTTGGTGCATGGATAATGGCAGGGCCTATCTGACAGAGCATGGATTAATGATGCAAGAGATGTGAATGGGCCGATTAACTTAGGCGAGAGTTTCTTAGATAGTCTTTCTTGTAGTCTTAAATGATAGGTCAGGAGTAGAGAGTATCTTTGGGCAACATGGTAAGCTGGAGCAGCTGAATGGTGGAGATTGGCCTTGCGCTGAAAGATGGTCATGGAATGATGTAATTGAGTGTAAGCGCATTGCCATGTCCTCCTACAGAGATGGACAATGACTTCGGCTGAAGGCATTGCAGTTTCTTCCTCCTGGGTGGGGATCAGTGTTGGTTGATAGCCAAGACAGTACTGAAAAGGTGACATGCCTGTGGAGGAGGTGGGCAGTGAGTTATGGGCATACTCAATCCAGCGGAGAAAATGACTCCAAGATGACATGCATCTCAGAGGTTTCTCTAATTCTTGATTTATGCACTTGGTTGGACTATTGGTCTGAGGCTGGAGCCCAGATGAGAAGCTGGGTGTGGTGCCAATAAGGCCACAAAAGATTTTCCAGAATTAGGCTGAGAACTGTAGGCACCTGTCCGATACTATGTCCAATGGGAGAAGCGGGATAAAATGGGCAAACTTGTAAAACTGGTTGGCCACTGTTAGAACGCAGGTATTATTGTCAGAAGGTGGCAACCTGGTTACGCAGTCATGCAAAATGTGAGACCAGGGGTGATAGGGGATGAGGAGGGGTCTCAGGGGACCTTCAGGAGGATGATTTGTTGTCTTATTTCTGCCACAAACATCATAAGACATCACAAAGCTTTTGGCATCCTCCTTGATGGTTGCCAACCAGAAGTGATGAGAAAACAATGGCAACCCCTGGTGACAGGCTAGACAGGAGCTGTGGCCCCATTCTAAAAACTGGAGGCGAACAGAGACTGGGACAAAAAGTAGCCCCAGCGGGACATTACTGGGATCTGGTTCCTGTTCAAGAGTTTGCAGAACAAGGTTTTCCACATCCAGCCGGGTTACAGCTATGAGTGTAGTGGATGTGTCCTGGAGGGTGGAGAATGGTTGGAAGAGGGCGTCAGGTTTAGTATTCTTGGATCCTGGGCAGTATGTCAGTGTGAAATTGAGCCATGAAAAGAATAGTGATCTCCAATTAGGAGGTGACTACTGCCTGATGTGAGTTGAGTCTCTTGGCTGACTTGAGATATTCAAGGTTTTTATGATTAGTCCATACAAGAAACGGGTGTTCAGCGCCTTTCAACCAGTGTCTCCACTCCTCAAGGGCTAGCAATTTGCGATCCCCGATGTTGTAGTTGCTTTCTGGGGGCATGAGCCAACAGGAAAATGAGCATGGGTGACGTTTATTGTCTTTAGTTGTTCTTTGAGAGAGCATGGCCCCAACTCCAGTTTCCAATGTATTGACTGGCAACAAACTGGAAAAAATGGATTATGGAAGGTGAGGATGGGTGCTATGGTAAAGCACTGCTTGAGCTCCTTGAAAGCCTTCTCTGCTAGAGGGTTCCATCGGAAAGGTATCTTCGTGGATGTGAGAGACATGAGTGCGGCTGTCCCACTGCTGTAGTCACGGATGAAACACCGCTAAAAATTGGCGAAGCCCAAAAAGCTCCCATTTTGATGATGGTGTTGGCCAATGCCTGATGGTGAGATGGCACACCCCAAGAAGGAGGTGGATTCACGGTGAAACTCACATTTCTAATCATTGACAGAGTTTATTTTCCAGCAGGCGTTGAAAGACCTGGAGCACATGGAGCTTATTGTACTCTAGGGAGCGGGAGAAGATTAGAATGCCGCCATGGTAAGCAAACACAAAAATATTAAGAAAATCTCTAAAAACGTCATTAATGAGCCCCTGTAAGACCGCCGTTGCGTTGGTTAAACCAAACAGAACCACCAGGTATTCATAGTGACCAGTGGGGGTGTTGGACGCAATCTTTCACGCATTACATTATCTTATCCTGACCAGGTGTAGGTGTGTCTTAAGTTTAGTTTGGAGAAAAGATGGCTGTCTTGGAGTAATTCAAATGCAGTGGACATGAGAGGAAGTGCTCACCGGTTCTTGACCATAATCTCATTAAGCCCTGTTTAGTCTATGCATGGTCGATGCTTGTCCTTTTTCTTCACAAAGAAGAAGCCTTCCTCAACACAGATGTCAAAGAGCAGAAGGAAAGAAAAAAAAACTGATCACTGTTCCTTTCTAAAGGTCTAGTTGAATGGGTATTCACATTTTTATATTTGCATATGTAACAACCCTTTTAACTAGCCAGGGATCTTTCCTCTTAGTAGAAGTTTGACCACACCCTAGTTGTCACAGATGAGAGAGAGTTGTTTTGGACCTTTGTTCTCAATTAAACATTTTCTGGACCCTGATCCTAATACGTTTTTGTTTGCATGTTTGTGCTCAACATTTTAAGGCAGTTCAAATGAGACTAACATGACATACCTAGTCACAACCGATCACTCGACCATTCATTCTCATTTATTTATAATACTAATTACATTGAAGTACATAGCTTCAAATACATGCATCATATATAAAGTAGGGCAGATACATGCAAATAAAAAAATTATAAATTAATATTTTTTCAGTCAAATAAAACTTTGGGGATTTTCTACTTTTTAAATGTTAGCTCTTGGAGTCTTTTAAAGCCAATGAATGCGAGTTTCTTTAGCGTACAATTCTAGCAAACACCGACGGCAAGCTCGATGACCTCAGGGCCAGGGTAAAGTTCCAGAGAGACATTCAGGACTGCAACCTCCTCTGCTTTACTGAGACATGGCACTTAACATTGAGACCAAATTTGATGGAGTGTAGCGCAGACCGAGAATTTCGCAGAAATCTCAAATTGACCACATTTGAAAATGTTTGCAAGCTGTGTCAGAAATACACAACGAGATGGTATAAGTTGTACCCCTGGGACACAATAGGTGTCCAAATTTCCACTATTTACTTATAATGGAGAATTTGGTACATGACTAGTCCCGTTCCGTGTGTCGTAGACCCATAAAAGAGGTGTCATATCGTTCGGCTTATTCGGGAATGGGGGGCTTGACAGGACTTTTCTAAGGGGTGAGTGGTAAACTGCCCCAGCAGTGTGGATCCCACTGTCGTAGAGGCATGAGGGAAGGATAATTTAATCAGTCTTTTAATAATCTTTTATTTTAAGGTCACAGGCGGTCATTTAAGCATTTCACTGCATATATCATACCGTGTGTGACTGTGTATGTGACAAATAGAATTTGAATTTGAGGTGGTCAATAAAGATAAGCACTAGCGGTCCATTGTTCATGAAGTGTTTGCAAACAAGCATGGCCCTGGAATGGATGTCCATAAACGTGAATTTACCATCTAGCTTGCCCCTCTCCTGGATCATTGTGTTGCACTACTAAAAAGCGGGAAGAAAATAATCACAAGAGTGATGTGGGGTGTTTATTCTAAACAGTAGGTTTATGGAATAAATATTTAAAAATATAACAATTTACAAAATGCAATCTATAGGGAGAATGGTGTTGTAAGAGAATACATATTCTATCTAATACACATTAGATACACATTTTCCAGAGACATTTTAGTTGGCATCAATAATCACAATTCACATTTTTCTGAACTTTTTCAGTAAACCACACAGTAACTTCAGCTATATAATGTAGGCTCTCAGACAAGTGCACAAAATGTATTGCATTCATAACAGTACAAAACAAACATATTTTCAAAAAAGAATTCAGTTGTTCCAAAAATGGGCTGAGTTTAGCTCACTTCTGCATTGTTTTCTATTAACACACAGGGACTCCACTCATACACAGACAGTACTATACACAGCTAACATTTACTTTTTCAAAAACTTTGAACACTTTAAACTTAGCAGGTTATTACAGTGACTTTAGTGGTGTCAACCACTGATGACATACCTGAAAAATGGGGATAAATTATCACAAAAGTAATGTTTGGCATCTGGACCAACCTGGCACAGGTTTTATGCCAATTTACCTTCCTGATACAACCCTCGCATTTTATCCGGGCATGGGACTGGCACCAGTCGAGTGGCTGGGGATCAAACCTGTGCCTTCTGCATGTAGGTGAGAAACCTACCACTGAGCCACTCTAATCACTCAAATCACAGTTTAAAATAAACAATACACGCGCAGCTATGAGCAGATTTGTCGATAAAACTACAGACATACTCCCCCAGAAATGCAATTAATAAATATATAGTCTACTCGCTGATTACAACGCAACAGCATGCTCTGAGGTGAACAATCGCAGACCCCCCAGTTACTGCAATCCCTCTTCTGACCTTTCATTCACATTCACAATAGCTGGTTTCGCTTATGGGGGAATTGGCAGAATTGGGGGTTTTAAAACGAATTAACAAGAACGAGCAGACGTCGCTGCCTAAAGACGTCTCTGCCTAAATTTCTTTTTGTCAGCAAAACATAAAATAAATAAAAATAAAAATGTTTAATGATAGTAATTAAATCATACTTATACAGTGGAACCTCGGATTGCGAGTAACGTGGTTTGCGAGTGTTCCCGCAAACCGAGCAAAGATTTTTAACAAATTTTTTTATCAGAAACCGAGCGAGTATCATGTATCACGCATGTGACTCTTATTTTGACAGCGAGCGTCACTCTCTCACCTTTTCACCCCGTTTGTCCATTTGTTGTGAAACTTTAAAAGTGATTCTGTTAGTATGCGCTCACGCCAGGTCGGAGAGATTTCTTTTTTCCCTTTAAAAGGTGTTTTTCGCTGTGTTTGTGTGTGTCCATTTGTTGTAAAACTTAAAAAGTGATTCTGTTAGTATGCGCTCATGCCAGTCTCTTTTTTTCCTGTTAAAATGGTGTTTCCGTGTGTGTGTGTGTGTGTGTGTGTGTGTGTGTGTGTTTGTTGTGAAACTTAAAAAGCGAGGTGGGGAGAGGGAGGAGGAGTGTTACTGTGTAAAACGAGGCGAGGGAAGGGGCTAATTCCTGCGCGCACCAACGGAAACACTTATCTGTCGGGATTTATTTGTACATTTTTTTAAAGGTAAAGTGCAGATTAATTTGTTGTATTTTCATTTTATAGATTGTATTAATTATTTTTATGTATTTATTTTTTGGTGCTGTGGAACGAATAACTTGGGTTTTCATTATTTCTTATGGGAAATGATGATTTGGTTTATGAGTGTTTTGGAACACGAGCCCACTTCCGGAATGAATTATGCTCGTACTCCAAGGTTCCACTGTATTTGAATTGGATACTTTTCGAGTGTAATTCATAAATTTACTGAATATATTCAGATTTTGAAAAATAACGAAAACTGATGTCTCCATTTCCTTTCTAGACCATTTGTCCGCATCACAATGCTTCTTTACTTTTTTTAATCTGTGATATTTAAGTGAAATATATTTCGTGTAAAGGTCTAAATATTCCTTTTTATTTATGGACAGGTTTATTATATTTGATCTGCATTATTGCATTATGTTTCAAGACAAAAAACAGTGTGGAAAAAGAATCTTTCATGTACATATTTTATTCTGTCGTTATATTCCCACCACATTGCAGAGCGCACCGTTTTAACATTTTGAGGGCAGACAAAACACTCTGCATGTGCCGTGTCTCCCCTGTCCACTCAACGTGTTTTCCGTGCTCACCTTTATCCAGTGTTACAAAACGGTCACTAAACTCACAGACATCCACACACTACGTCTGATTGCCTGTTTCGTCTCTAATCAGCTGGCATTATCGATCGCATAACAGAAGTGTTAAAGTTTTATAAGTAAAGCGACCGAGTTGTCCGATTTGCATTTTACTTGACATACAGTATCAGCTGGCACAGTAGTCTAACAATATGAAAAAATAGATTTTAAAAACTGGTATATACTAATACTTAATTCAATAAAAAAAAGAGATGCTATAATATTTATTTATACTTTCTTTTGATTGTGTACAGCAGCTTTGAGACAATGACCATTTGAAAAGCACTTTACAAATAAAATTGAATTCAGTTTCATTATGGGGTCGATAGTGCCAGCTGATTAGAGAAGAAACAGCCAATCAGAAGGAGTGTGTGGAAGTCTGTGATTGTCTAGTTTAGTGACAGTTTTTTAACACCGGACAATGGTGAGCACAGCGTACAGGCGCAACTTGAGCGCACTGAAAAAATAGATGTCTTTTGTGCGCGCAGGGGAGACACACCAAATCACCTGCATGATTTGCCAGAATCTAGATTATCTACAACCCATTTTCACTTCTAATTACACATGATAAAATCTAAAGTTTCACTCTGTTAATGTTTACTTTCGTTAAATTAATAAGAAATTACTATATTTAATTAAAATTAAAAATTTGTACTGTAACTTTAGTACTGTGATTATGCGTTAATTTAATTACAGTGTTTGGCTTGAATTTATATGCTACAGTATCATGTGCAGCTGCCGATGAGCTGCAGCTCATTAATGCTTGAGAGAATAAACTAAAACCTGAGGCATTAGTCTATGGTTATAGCACCACTTAGCAGTGTAAAGCCAGCAAACGCAAATCCCTAATGTCGCCGTCGTTTGCCACAAAGGGATCAGTCCAATTCTGGTTGAGTAACATTGGTATAAAGCATTAAATAGTCTCGCACCACAATATCTGAGTGAACTGCTGATGTCTTATGATCTGCCACGCCTACTTTGATCAAAGGATGCAGGGTGCTTGTCAGTATTGCGTATTATGAAAACTACAACTTTCTTACAAAGCCCCTTACAAAGTCATGGAATAGCCTTCCAATTAATGTTCGGGACTTCAGTTGGTTAAGTCAAGGCTTAAAACCTACAGTGTTCTTTTAGGAAAATATTTTTGTAAATAGATTTGCCTTAGATAAGGGAGCAGATCTGGGGGACTCATGGACGTAGAGTATTATGGTGAACTGGTATGTTTAGATGGTGTCTTCCCCACTCTCATTGATCACTCAGGTTTGTTGACGGTGAAGTGATTGGTTGCTTTACATCTCATGGAGCCCTCATGTCTGTGTTTCCTCCCTTTCTCCCTTTCAGTTATGCTATCATTAGTTATTCCTGCTAAATATAAATTGTAATCCAAAGCACTCAGATATCG